>VZQC01007598.1:2066778-2091778 GCA_009823505.1 Rhizomys pruinosus
ACACCTCATCTGCCTGAAAATACTGTGCAGCAGTGGCCGCCATATGTCTGTATATCCCAAATCTAATTGGCTATTAGCCTCTCCTTGGAGGAATAACCCACAGCTGATGCCACAAGCTTACATCCTCTAATGGTTAGGAGATGTTATAAACCACACGAAGACTCTGTCATACTTAACAGAAGAAAACGTAATTCATGGATTAACATACCATCCAAACATCTGTGTCTATACCAAAGTAATCTACCATAACAATTAGTACTGTTTAAATACCTATATATCTAATTGCGTGTGCTTCATTAGTAGGATCAAAAGGCTATATATTATACTGTTTAAGTACCTATATATCTAATTGCATGTGCTTCATTAGTAGGATCGAAAGGTTATGCCTGGACAAGCTGGCAGCCCATGAAAGAAAACAGCCAGAATTTACTAGAGACCAAGATAACAGCTCCAGAGAAAGTAGACTGTTTTGCTTCTCATCCACCTGTGCCCCTTTTCTAAGCTTAGGGAACAATCTGTAGAAGAGGGGGCACGGTACAATGTAAGGGCTGCAATTGGGGTGAATGGTGAAACTACAGCAATATAGACTGGACACTCATTTGATCAACTTGATTGAACATACAAGCCCCCCTCACTGGATGGTGGGACCCATGAGCTGTGTGGGTTTGGGCACAACTGCTCGCAAATTGGTTTTACATGAAGGATGCTTGTACTCACAAATTATCACTTATTGTTAAAAAAATGAAAACAAAACAAAACAAAAAAACAGAGAAAGATGCAGAAAAGTTACAGCAGAATGTATGATCTGGGATGGGTAGGAGTGGGGTGGGGGGAAGGGAAGGGGATATATGCCTGAACTGAATTGGAAAATGATGTATGAAATACACAAAGCATCAATAAAAAAAATGTCACGGTCTTCTTTGTCTCTTCTGATTTCTTTTACTTTGAATTCTATTTTGTCTGATATTAAAATAATAGCAACACCTGCTTTCTTTTTGTACCATTTGCTTGGGATATGTTTTTCCACCCTTTCACTTTAAGGTGGTGCCTTTCCTTGAAAGTGTCTTTCTTGTAGACAGCATATCAATGGGTTCTGTTTCCTAATCCAATCTCCCAGTCGATATTTAAGGTTTGTGTTCCTTCCTTCCTTTTGCCTTGCTATCCATTTGCTGTTTTGGTTTAGGTTTCTACTTCTGCAGTTATGCTTTTATTGATTTCTCTTTCTAGGTACCTGGTGATGGTTGCTCCTTTCTTCTGTCCTTTGAGTTGCTTAAAGTATTCTCTGAAGGGTTGGTTTTCCAGACATGTATTCTTTCATCTTGTTTATGTCACAGAAGGTTTTTCTCTCTCCTTCAACTATAATGGACATTTTGGTGGGAATAGTAACCTCTGTTGGCATCTATTGTCAATTAACACTGGGAATGCTTTGCTCCACGTTCTTCTTGCTTTCATAGTTTGCACTGAGAAGTCAGTTGTAATTCTAATAGGTTTCCCATTATAGGTCACTTGTTGTTTTTGTCTTGTGGCTTTAAGGATTTTGTCTTTGTTTTGTGTGTCTAGCATTTTGACTATGATGTGGTGTGGAGATTTTCTTTTCTAATCTTGTCTGTTTGGAGTTCTATGTGCTTCTTATATTTGTATTGGTTTGTCTTTTTTTAGTTTGGGGAAATTTTCATCTATTATTCTGTTGAAGTTCTGATCAATACCATTCTCTTGGGATTATTCTCCTTCCTCTATTCCTATGATGCAGAGGTTTGGTCTTTTCATAGTGTCCCACAGTTCCTGGTTGTTCCCCTTTTATGTATTTTAAAATTTTTCATATTTACTTGAGGTTTTTAGTTGTTCTGTGCTATCTTCCAGGTCTGATATTCTTTTTTCTGCTTCCTCCATTCTGCTTCTGAGGCTTTTTCCATTCCTTTCCTCTTGATTGGATGAGTGTTTGTTTTCCTTTTTCATTTCCTCTTCTTATTTCTTTAGTATTTCCACTTCCTTTTGGAGCTTCTCAATCTCTTCCTGTAGCTCTTTGCTTTGCTTGTTGGTTTCCTTATCTTTTTCAACATTGGATCTTTTCAATGTTTCCACTTCCTTCCAGAGTTTGTCATTCTCTCTCTCTCTAAGTCCTTCTTGAGTTCTTCATTCTCTTTTCTTAATTCTTTGATTTGCTCTTTATAATCTTGTACTTCTTTAAGTATGTTCACAATTGTGTTTCTAATATCTGTGTCCTGGGCCATCCCCAGGGGGATCCCACTGTAGGAATCTTCCACAAGGTTGGTAGAACTTGGTGTGGGGTTATCCTACCCCTTTCCCATGTTGTCTCTTCTTCGTTTCCCTGGAATCTGGGCTTCTCCTTACCTGTTTTCCAATGTGAATCCCAAATGGCTCTTCACTGTGTTGAAGGCTTGCTTTGCTTGTCTCTTTCAAATGCCTTCGTTGTTTGATTTATTTATTTTTCTCCTTTACTCCTTGCTTATGGAGTGTTGACTTGTCTAAGCTTTAGGCTTTCTATTGGAAGTCCAACTCACTCTTCCCTTTCTGTTATGAAGGTTCTCCAAAGAAATCACTTGGACACTCCTTCCTTCAGTAATCCCAGTTGGTGGGGGCAGGGTAGGTGCTCTTTAGCCTGTGCCCCGGTATCTGTGCTTCAGGTGGTCTTGGGAGATCTCTGATCTCAAGACTCACACAAACCCACCTTTTTTACCAGCTGGGAGGACAACTCTGCACCCACAGCCACAAAAGCCAATCAAACCAAAGACAACTAAATTAAATAAAACAAGAATCCACCTTGCTGAAGTACCCAGCTCCTACCTGTGCTTCAAGTGGTCTTGGGAGATTGCTCCCCTCTTTGTTTTTTTAGGACTGTGTTACTTCATTTAGCATGATGGCTTCAAGTTCCATCGATGTACCTGCAAATTTCATAATGTCATCTTTTTTTTACCACTGCATAGAACTCCATTATGTAGATGTACCACATTTTTGTTATCCACTACTTGGTTGGGTTGCTTTCAGCTTCTTGCTATTGTGAATAGGGCTGCAGTAAACATAGATGTGCATTTATCTTTGCAATAGGATGAGTCTTTACCCAGGAGTGGTATGGATGGCTCAGGTGGTAGGCTCATTTTGAGTTTTTTTAAGGGTTCTTCACTCTGCTTTCCACAGTGTTGCATGAGTTTACATTCCCACCAGCAGTGGATGAGTGTTTCCCTTTTCCCATAACCTCTCCAGCATTTGGTGTCTTTTGTTTACTTGATCTTAGTCAGTCTTACCAGAGTGAGATGATAGAGTGGTTTTAATTTGCATTTCTTTAATTATTAATGATGTTGAACAATTGTAAAGATATTTCTCAGCCATCTTTACTTCCTCATTGGTGAAGTCTCTGTTCAGCTCTTTACTCCATCTTTTGAGTGAGTCATTTGTTTTCTACTTCTTTGTTGAGGAGTTTATATATTCTGGAGGTTAATGCTCTGTCAGATGTATCACTGGTGAAGGGTTCCTCCTACTCTGTGGGTTTTCTTTTCACTTTCCTGATTGTTTCTTTCAATGTACAGAAGCTTTTGAGTTTAATGAGGTCCCACTTGTCAATTGTTGAACTTACTTCCTGCACAGCTGCTGTCTGATTTAGAAAGGTTTTTCCTATGCCTATGTCTTATAGGTTGCTGCCAAATTTTCCTTCTAATGCCATTAGAATATTGGGGTTTACACTGAATTCTTTGATCCATTTGGAATTGATTTTTGTACAGGGTGAGAGGTAGGGGTTTAATTTTGTTCTTCTACATATGATATCCAGTTTTACCAGCTCCATTTGCTGAAGATGCTATCTTTCCTCCAATGGGCTTTTTTGGCCCCTTTACTGAATATGAGGTGGCTGAAATTGTATGAGCTCAAGTTTGGATCTTCAATTTTATTCCATTAGTCAATGAGTGTGGTTTTGTGCTAGTACCAGGCTATCTTTATGACTATAGCCTTGTAATACAGCTTGAAATCTAGCAAGGCAATCCCTCCCATATTGCATTTTTCACTCAGGGTTGCTTTAGCTATTCAGAGTCTTTTGTTTTTACACATGAATTTAAGAATTTTTCCCCCACGTCTGTGAAGAAACTCATGGGGATTTTAATTGGTATTGCATTGAATCTGTATATTAATTTGGGTAGAATGGACATTTTTCCTATATTAATTTTTCTAATCCATGAACATGTGATATTTGTCCATCATTCGATGTATTCTTCAATCTCCTTCTTCAGAGGTTTAAAATTTTTGTTGTAGAGATCTTTGGTGTCTTTTGTTAGGTTTGTCCCAGATTTTTTTTGAGGCTATTGTGAGTGGGAAAGTCTTCTTATATTCCTTCATTAGTTGCTTGTTGTTGGTGTAAAGAAAGGCTACTGATTTTTCTAGGTGAATTTGTATCATGCCACTTTACTGAAACTCATTGTTTCCAGGAGTTTTCTGGTGGAGTTTTTAGCATCCCTCAGGTAAATTATCATATCATCTGCAAACAGGTATAGTTTGAATTCCTCTTTTCCAATTAGTTCTCCTTTAATTTCCCTTTCTTGCCTTATTGCCTTAGCGAGCATGTCAAGCACTATGTTGAAGAGGAGTGGTGATAGGGGGCAGCCATGCTGGGTTCCCACCTTTAAGGGGAATAGTTCTAATTTTTCTCCATTTAGGATGATGTTGGCTGTGGGTTTGTTGTATATGGCTTTGATTATGTTAAGGAATGTTCCCTTCAGTCCAATTCCCTCTAGAACTTTAAACATGAAGGGATGGTGTATTTTGTCAAAGGCTTTCCTGCCTCAATTGAGATGATTGTGTGGTTTTTGTCTTTCACTCCACTTATGTATTATATATTTATTGATTTACGTATGCTGAACCATCTCTGCATCTCTGATATGAATCCAACTTGGTCATGATGGATGATCTTTTTGATGTGGGTCTGTATGCAATTTGCAAGTATTTTGTTTAGAATTTTTGCATCTATATTCATTAGTGAGATGGGTCTATAGTTTTCTCTTTTGATTGTGTCCTTGTCTGGTTTTGATATTAGAGTGATGCTGGCTTCAGAGAAGGAATTTGGGATATTTACCTCTGTTTGTACCATTCTGAATAGTTTGAGTAGTAATGGTTGTAAGACCTCTTTAAATGTTTTATAGAATTCCACTGTGAAACCATCTGGGCCTGGGCTTTTTTTTTTTATTTGGGAGTTTTTTTTTAAGTTTTTATTTATTTCTGTATGTGTATGAATGTACTGTCTGCATGCAGGTTTGTGCACCCGTGTCGTGCAATGCCGTGGAGGTCAGAAGAGGGTGTCGGATTCCCCTGGAACTGGAGTTCTCATGGAATTGGAGTTTCAGATGGTTCTTGGCCGCCATGTGGGTGCTGGGGATCGAACCCAGGTCCTCTGTAAGAGCTGTCGGCGCTCTTAACCACTAGGCCATCTCTCCAGCCCCTATTTGGGAGGGTTTTTATATGTCCCTCTCATGTTATGGGTCTGTTTAAACTGTCAATCTCTTCTTGGTTAAGCTTTGTTGGTTCCCAGGATTTCAGATATTCATCCATTTCTCTTAGGTTTTCAAACTTAGTAGAGTACAGGTTTTTGAAGTATTCTCATATGAATGTTTGAATCTTTTCTTTATCTGAATACTGTTAACTTGGAGTTGCTCTTTCTTTCTTTTGGTTAACTGGGATAGAGGTCTGTCTATCTTGTTTATTCTTTCAAAGAACCAACTTTTGGATTCATTGAGTTGTTTGTATTGTTTTCTTTGTATTTCATTGATTTCTGCTCTGATTTTTGTTATTTCTTCCTTAGAGTCCACTTGTTGTTGTCTTGCAAGTGATTTTAGCTGTAGTGTTAGATCATTTATTTGTTCCCTTTCTTTTTTTTCTTATTTATTTATTTATTTATTTATTTATTTATTTATTTATTTTTTAGTGTGGGCACTTAGTGCTTCAAATTTCCCTCTTAGGACTGCTTTTAAAGTATCCCACAGGTTTTGTTGTGTTGTATTGTCTTTTTCATTTAGTTCCATAAATACTTTTATTTCACTCTTTATTTCTTCCCTGACCCATTCATTATTCAGGATTGTTTTGTTTAGTCTCCATGTGTTCTTGTAGCTAGTCGGGCTTATTGCAGTGTTCATAATGAGCTTTATTGCACTGTGGTCTGATAAAATGCATGAAATTATTTCAATGCTTTTGTATGTGTAGAGGTGTTTTCTATGTCCCAGTATATGGTTGATTTTGGAGAATGTTCTGTGGGGTGCTTAGTAAAAAGTGTATTCTCTGGTGTTTGGGTGGAATATTTGGTAGTTATCTGTGAGGTCCATTTGGTGTATTATATTGATCAGTTCTGATGTCTCTCTGTTTATTCGTTGTCCAGTTGACCAATATAATGGGCTCAGTGGGGTATTGAGATCCCCCATTATTAGTGTGCTGTGATCCAGCTGTGGCTTGAAGTCCTGTAGGATTGTGTTTATAAAGTTCGATGTGCTTGACTGTGAAATCTTCATGGTTAATTGTTCCTTTGACAAGTATGTAGTGGCCCTCTTTGTCTCTTGTGATTAGTTTTACTTTGAAGTCTAATTTGTCTGATATTAGAATACTTACTCCTTCTTGATTTTTGGTACCATTTGCTTGGAATATTTTTTCCCATCTTTCACTTTGAGTTGGTGTCTGTCATTGAGGGAGAGATGGGTTTCTTGTAGAGAACATATAGATGGATTATATTTCCTAATCCATTCTCCCAGTCTGTGTCTTTTGATTGAGGAGTTATACCATTGATGTTTAAGGTTATTATTGAGAGATCTGTGTTGCTTCATTTCAACTTATTGTTTGCATTCTTGGTCTAGGTTTGTATTTATGGTGTTATACTTTCATTAGTTTCTCTGTTTAGTTGCTTGGGGATAGTTGCTCCTTTCCTCTGTTCTTTGAATTGCTTTGAGTATTTTCTGAAGTGTTGGTTTTTGTTTTTTTTTGATGTGTGTTCTTTCATTTTGTTTATGTCATGAAAGATTTTTCTTTCTCCTTCAACTATGATTGACATTTTTGCTGGGTATAGTAATCTTGGTTGGAATCTAAAGTCAGTTGGCACTGGGACTACTTTGCCCATGTTCTTCTGGCTTTCATAGTTTGCACTGAGAAGTCAGCTGTAATTTTGGTGGGTTTCCCCTTATATGTAATTTGTTGTTTACTCTTGTGGCTTTCAGTATTTTGTCTTTGTTTTGAGAATCTAGTGTATTACTATGATATGGTGTGGTGAGTTTCTTTTCTGGTCTTGTCTATTTGGTGTTCTATGTGATTCTTGTATTTGTATAGGTTTGTCTTTTTTCAGTTTGAGAAAATTTTCTTCTATTATCCTGTTGAGGATCTGATCAATACCCTTGTCTTGGGATTCTTCTCCTTCCTCTATCCCTATGATGGAGAGATTTGTTCTTCTCATAGTGTCCTACTTTTCCTGGTTATTCTTCTCTTATGTTTTTTTTTTTAAATTTTCATAATCTTTACTTGAGCATTTTAGTTGTTTTGTGTTATCCTGCAGGTCTGATGTTCTATTTTCTGCTCCATCCATTCTGCTTCTGAGGCTTTCTCCTATCCTTTCTTGTTGATTGGATGAATGTTCCACTTCCTTTTTCATTTCTTACTGTGATTTCTTTAGTATCTCCACTTTTTTTTGGAGCTTGTCATTATCTACTTGTAGCTCCTTTTTTGCTGGTCTGTTTCTTTTTTCATTTGAGCCTGGGATCTTTTCAGTGTTTCCACTTCCTTCCAGAGTTTGTCATTCTGACCCTCTAGTTCTTTTTGGAGTTTGTGGTTCTATTCCTCTAGTTTTTTTCAGAGCCTGTGTTTCTCTGCCTCTAGCTCTTTTTGGAGCATGTGTTTCTCTGCCTCTAGTTCTTTTCAGAATTTGTGTTTCTCTGCCTCTAGTTCTTTTCAGAGTTTGTCATTCTCTCTCTCTAGTTCTTTCCTGAGTTTATCACTGTTCCATTCTAGATTATTCCTGAGTTTTCCATTTTCTCCCTTGATTTCTCTGATTTGTTCTTTATATTCTTTGATTCTTTGAATATGTCTATGATTGTTCTTCTAAGGTCCCTGTCCTGGTTTCCTTCCAGGGGGATCTCATTGTAGGGATCTTCTATAGGAGTGGTCAAGTTTGGTGTGGATTTATCATGGGCTTTTCCTATGCTGTTATTTTTTTGTTGTGGCTTTGGCATGTGGGTTTATTTTTTGTTTGGACTCTGGTGCTAGTCTCCAATGTTATTATGGAGGATTGGTTGGTCACTCACTGTGCTTTCTGCCATTCAGTTCCTCTACGTTGGCCGGGGGTGGGGGTGGGTTGTTCCCACACTACCCCATGTCAATCTCGCCTGGACCCTGAAGCATGACCTCCTGGTGCTGACATGCAGTCCCACAGTCTCCCAGTCCACCTGAGTCCATTGGGATCCTGCCCAACTTATATTTTTGGCACATCTGTCCAAATGACTTGGCTAGAACGTTGTGAACTTATTTCTGAGTCTTCTATTCCATTGCTCTTCATGTTCTAGTGCCAGTATCATGTTTTGAATTTATGCCATTTTCAGGGAAATGAATGGAGCTTGGAATAGTCATATTAAGTGAAATAAGCCAGACCAAGAAGAGGAAGTGTCATGTTATTTCCTTTTTATAGGGAGCTGCAAACGTGAAAGTAGAAGAAGGATCGGCACGGAAAGGGAGGAGACTAGCAAAAGGGTGATAGGAGAGAGCAAACAGGAGTGGGTGTGGTTCAAATATATAATAGACTTGAACAAAAATGCCTTTATGAAATTTACCTCTTTGAACAGTCAATCACGCTAATAAATTTACAAAAACGGATTGGGTAAAAGCAGACGGAAACCCAACATAGAACAGTCGAAATGGGCAGCAGACTCCAATCTTAGCTGAAGAACTATTGGGAAGCTTATTACTGCTGGGCGAGGAAGAGCTGATCTTTAAGGGAGGGACTCTAGATGGGCTGACTAGACCCCAGTCAATGAATGTGTAATGAAAGACATCATGCTATACTAACTTGACTTGATAGGCCTTAATATACATGACAGAATGCATGAAATCCAGTGGGGGGGTCTAAGGGAGGATGTGGGGTAAGATGATTAAGATGTTGTGTATGAGATACACAGAAATTCAATACAAAGAAAAAAAATAATGATTTGGGATAAGTACTTTGTGGCCTCTTGTGCTCTGCGCATTGGCTAACTGTGGGTCTCTTTGCTAATCACTGTCTGCTACATAGGGAGACTTTTCTGGTGCCAGAGTATTTAACCCTGAATAAGGAAGTTATTTCAAAATTCTGCCTTCTAAGGATCAGAGATCATTGTGGAAGAGGAGGCTAAAATATTATAAGAGCCAGGGGGTGGGTGACCACGAGGAAGCAGAGTCCTCAGACAGCTGCTCAGTTACGCATATGAACTCACAACAATGGTGAGAGCATGCACAAGTCCTATGCAAACTCAAACCAGACAAAATCCCAGCATAGACATGGGAAAAATGGGTAAGAAACCCCAGCTTAACCTAAAGAACTTTTAGCAATTGGGACTTTTGGTGGGCCCAGTGGATGAACCCACAGTGAAGGATATTGGGGTACACAAATCATACTCTTTACACCAAATTATAAATAAAAGACAGTTCATTAAATTAGGTGGGGCAGTAGGGGGAAGTGTGGAGAGGGGAGTGGATTTAAATGCCATCAAACTATATTGTATAAATATTGAAAAGCTTCAATATAGATACAAAAAAATGAATTGGGATATATGGTAGAAAGATTTCTCAGTCTGTAATGTTTTTGACATGCAACCACAAAGACCTGAATTTTGATTCTCAGCAGTCACATAAAAAGTTGAATGTAAGTTCCTGAAGTTACAGCAATGATGACAGCATCCTCAAGACCCATGCAAACTCAATCAGACAAAAACCCAGCATAGAATTGGGATAAAGGACAAGAGGCCCCCAACCTCAGCTAAGGAACTGATCACTGCTAGATGAGGGAGAGTTGATCTTTAAAGAAGAGATACTGGATCAATTGAATAGGCATTGGATGAACTCACACTGAGAGACATCTAGGTACAGAAACTTGACTTGATATATAACATATATATATAATATATATGTTATATATAGTATATATATTATAGTAAATATATATATTATATATAATATATATATAGTAAAATATAGTATATATAGTATATATATAACATATATAACAGAATTTATGAAATCCGTGGGCAGTCTTTTGAGGGGGTTACAGATAGGGGATAGTGTCTAAATATGATTAAGATATATTGCATGAAATGCACAAAAATTCAATAAAAATACATTGAGAAAAAGCTGCATGTGGCAGTACACATTTGTAATTCTAGCACTGGGAAGAGAGAGACAGGTAAATACCTGGAGCTCACTGCCTAACACCTAGCCAGCATTGCTGAATCTGTGGGCGCTAGGTTTAATGAGAGAACCTGACTCAAAAAAATAAGATGGAGAGTAACGAAAGAAGACTCCCAAGGCCAGCCTGGTCTACAGAGTGAGATCTAGGACAGCTGGGGCTACAGGGAGACCCCGTCTCAAAAAGACAAAAAAAAAAAAAAAAAAAAAAGAAGACACCTGACATTGACCCCTGGCCTTCACATGTTCATGCACACAAGTGCATGCACACATATATACACACATACATACACAGAAGAACACATACATTTAACACACACACACACACACAAACACACACACACATATACACACGAATGAATTTGGGGAAAGATTTTCTGTTGTCTTGTGTCATGGTTGGCTGCAACTGTCAACTCGATACATCTTGGAAGAGGGAACTTCAATTGGGGAATTTCCTCTATCAAACTGACTTTAGTCTTGTCTGTGAAGCATTTTCTTGAATACTGAGAGATGTGGGAGGGCCCAGCCACTATGGGTGATGCAACCACTGAGCAGGAAGTCTTGGGTTATATAATAAAGCAGGTCCAGAGAGCTCAGGTCAGAGGAGCAAGCTATCAAGCAGCATTCCTTCATGGTCTCAGCTTTAGTTTGACAATTCCTATGTCCAGGTCACCACCTTGAGTTCCTCCCTTGCATCCCTGATGGTGGTCTATGAGCTGAAAGCCAAATGAACCCTTTCTTCTTCAAGTTGCTTTTGTTTATCACAGCAAGAGAAAGCAAACTAAAACATCTTCCTGCTAGTTCCTCAGTCTTTTAGTTGGCCTATGGTTTAGTTCTGTGACCTTCATATATGTTTCTCCAAATGAGAATTATTTTCTTCAGGTTGTCTATTGTCTTTCACATCTACAAAATTCCTCATTAATTTGTTTGAAATCCTGATCGCTGGTGTCTATCTTCCCCATTTTATGGAGATGGGAAAGTTGCAGGCGACTGGATGGAAAAGAATTCCCTTTCTCTGAACATAGATAAGGGTCTGGCAAAGTTATTTTCCATGAAATAAAAGGCAGGTCTTTTTTATGGGGAAGAATCTGGCTGTATTTCATAATGATTAATTCCTACTCCTGCTGGAAAAAAGATGGTTCTTGAATCCTTATCAGGAGACTCTTTTGGAGTTTCTGGATACAAACTTCACAAAAGTCTGGCAGCTCAGGCTACATTAGAGCCTGGAGGAATTTCTCACTTTCAAGCTGGTGCATGCTCTGCCTACAGTGATTCATCAGCATTACAGTTAACTGTTGCCGTTTACAACTCCAGTGTCTGTTGCTCTGGGAAAGATCAGCTCTATCTCCCTGGATGCACCTGTCTCACCATATATCCAGGCCAGAATTTGACCCGCAAGTTTGCTTCTATAATGGGTCCAAGAAATCTATTCACTCACAGTAACAAAACAGTTCCTCACAGTGGTCTGGTTTCATTCTCGTAAGGCTAGAATAACAACTTCTTAAGTCTCATATTTCCTTGATTAAATGATTAAAAAGATTTGCACAGAATGAACACTGTGTTGTCATTCGTTCATTTCTATTTGATTAGACATAAGTAATTTACTAGTAATTGCTCAGTAAGAAGTTTTAGATCACAGTTGTTCTGTGGTAGAGATACTGAATCAAGAAGTTACAAAACAAGAGAAATGCTAAATGAATACATCAGGAAAGTAGTCAATATTATTCTTTTTCTTCCTACTATAGATTTCATTTTACATATCACTTTTATCCTAAAAGTCTTTCCCACCTCCAGTCCTTAGAGTTGAACTTCACCCACAGAACTCGTCCATTCATTTGAATAGGGAGCAGAGATGCAAAAGTGGAAAATCTTGAATTTCAAGTTGTCAAAGGATAAGAAAGACATCATACTTGAAAGCAAGCTTTCTAATGTCTTAAACTTGATAAACCTCTTTAGGCTGGTCAAGGTCAAAGGGAAGAACTTTACAGAATGAAATTAGCATGAAATATTTCCCAGCCTTGTCTGAGCAACGCAGAGCATCTGAGAGTCTGCAGCTGTGATGACAGACATCCTTTTTGAGACTATTTAGAAAGATTTATTAACAGCAGTCAGCTGGGAGGTCACTGATCATACTGAAGTGTTTTACCAATTCTCCCACAAAGGGTCCTGTGTGGACATTTCTTCAAAAGATCAAAGATAGCCAGAAGGCTTCTAGACTAGAAGAGCCTGTAGAGGAGGAAGAAGAAAAATTAGAACTTTGAAAAGGAAACCTTATATTTGGGAAACTGCAAGGCCAATACAGCATCAAGTAGAGAACCCTTTGCTTACTGATTGTCAAGAATGAAGCAACAGAGCATGGCTCAGACCAGGACTCACTTTCATCTCCAAGGAAGGCCAAAAATGAATCTCAAAGCATGGGCTTACTAGGAAAGTGTTAGGTTGAAGATAAAATTCAGTTGCTACAGAATGAATGCAAAATAAATTAAATGGACTACTCTGACAAAAGGTAGTGTATAAGGGTAAGTTTGGAACAAGTACCTGGTTTAAATAGGAACTCTGACAATCACCGTTATCTGACTTGGAATTCTTGCCATGGGCTAACTGTGTCTGCCAAGCAGTACTGAGATACAGTGGAGATGATACTGTGGTGAGCTCATGGTGAGGATGAAATGAAAATGCTCTGTAAACTATGCTGAAGCTGCTAACATGTTACGTTAAGGGCTGGAAGCCCTCAGAGGCTAGAGGAAGAAGGAAGAGGAGCCTTTGGGGTGAGGACACTGAGTCAAAAAAGAAAAATAGGAGAGGGCTTGGAGATGATGAATGAGCACAGTAAGAAAGCCAAGATTTGCTGAGAGTTATTGTGAAGATATGTGTGAGCCCTCCAGTGAGACCTCCGGAAACTGCAGTTTGCAGCTTCTGGTCTTGGGTAAGAATCTCAGTCCCATGGCCAAATAAGAGAAATACTCTTTCCCAACCCTTCCCTCCCATCCCCCAGCCAGTCTTCCTTTCCCTGACCTATCTTCCTGCTTACTTTGCCAAATTTACTCCTCTTGTGATTACTGGGACTTCACTGTACACTTTGGTTAGGAGCACGTTTTCACCAGGCATGGGTACATCATGAAGAATACAGTGACTTGAAGTCAGTAGGCTAGATTCAGTCCCTGGCTCTGTCATTTATTAGATCTCAGTTCTTGCAGCGTTTGATCCTCTATTTCTCAAGATAATATAAGATTAATTATTATGTATTTGTATTCTAAATTTATTTTTATTTTATATGTATGTGTTGCCTGCATGTATGTAAGAACAGTTGTATGTGTCATAAAATGCCTACAGATGCCAGAAGAGGCTGTCAGATCTAGAATTGGACTTACATATGGTTGTTAAGTTGCCGTATGGGTGCTGGGAACTGAACCTGAGTCCTCTGCAAGAGCAGCCAGTGCACTTAGCCATTGCTCCAGCCCCATAGTTTAATTACTAATCATTATCCCAGCCCAAAGATCTTTGGATTATTTATTCTCTATACTCCAGTGCAAGGGTATAGGTTTCTTTTTAGGCTAATAGATGTTTGAAGGATATGTGTCTCTGGATTTAAGATGAGGGAGACAGTGTTCAATATCTATTTACACTATATCTGTAGTGTAAAGTTATGGCATACCTCTTGGATTAGCTGTCTGGGCAGTGAACGACTGAGGAACTCATGTTAGCTGAAGACTCAGGTGGCTATTATGGAAATAAGGCTTCAAAATTTGAGGTGCAAGACATTGTTTTTGGAAGAGAAATTACAGGCTGTACAAAGACCAGAAATCTCTACTATGTGATCTCTACCCTACTGTTAATAAGGTTTGGTGTGTGACTGGGAAGAAGTAGACTGGGCGCTTGACTGAGAACTTGAATTTGATTTCCATTATTCATAACTTAAAATCATAACTTGAAACTAAATCTTTCTTCATTCTCCATTTGTACTCCTTTTTGACTTCAAACTCTAGCATATATATATTAATATATATATATATATATATTCTATCTTTGTCCCCAGGTCACATAATGAGCATAATTTACCACTCCTTTCTCAGTACCCAGTACTAGACCTAACACAACTCAGTGTCTACTGAATTCTTAAATCCATATGGCCAAGGGCAAAATTTGTTTGTAGAAGTTTAAATATCAGAGTTTAATATCAGAGAAAATGAACACTCATGTTCCTAAAGCTTTAGATGGTTCTTCGTGGATAAAATGAACAGCCTGCCCAGTAACGGATGTTCTTTCTCTTTGGACCCCATGGGTTAAATTGAAAGTCCCAGGATTTCGTTCATATAGGATCCAAAATTTCTGCCTCAAAAAGGGCTCTGGATGAGCTCTTGTTTTATCTGGAACGCTTGGGGCCTGAAAAATTAGATAGTTCTAAATTTGATTCTCTAACACATTACTGTTCTCACTATAAATCACCATTGGGTGCTGATGTACTCAGAACAAAAAACACCATGCAACTGGTGTAAATTAAAGTTCTGCCTTCACCCCTTTCTTGCCTTGTTTTCTGTGTAATGGAGATCCATCTCTCTGTTTCTTTGTATTGTTCTGAGAAATCAATGAGATATTTTTGGGGAAGGTGTATTAGGCAAAGGACCACAGCATGTGTAATAGTTATTGTCTGTAGCTGTGATAAAACACCATGACCAAGACAACTTTTAGAAGGAAGAGTTTATTTGGCTTATGATTTCAGAGAGATTAGAGTCCATAATGGTAGGGGAGCACAATGGCAGAAGTGGCCAGAGAAGAGAGCTCAGGGATCACTGGCAAGACTGGAAATCGGGCAAGGCTTAAGAACTCTTCCTCCCAGTGATGTGCTTCCTCTAGCAAGGCCACACCTCATAAAACCTCCCAGAACAGTGCCACCAACTGGGGACAAAACATTCAAATACCTGGAGACTATGGGGACCATTCTCATTTAAACCACCCATAGCATGGGAAGGTGTTTACATACTACAATATGAGTTGAGACCCAAATAATCCCATGGAAGCAAAAGAGTTCTTCTTGGGTTGTTTGAACCTGACAACTATTCTGTAAAAGGCTGGGACTATTCAGCAGGGGAGAAAAAAAATTTTTGGCACTTCCTTGTTGGGGCGAGAAGGGCTGTTAAAGATATTTGATTCTATAATGTTCTACTGCTAAGCTATTTTGTTCAAACAAGGTTTCTGGAAAACCTGGATGATGAATTCCCTAGGAATCCATGGTGATAAATGCACCAAGTGACTCCTATCAGGAGCTGCACAGCTCTCAGCCCCAGGAGAGAGCACCTGACACAGAACCAAAATGCCCTATTGTCCAGGAAACACATATTTATTTCATTGAACTCCAGCATGAGAGGTCCATTCTCAGCTTGATGAGATTTTGCTTTATATAGATCAGAGAAAAAATATCCCAAGGCTTACATCTTCGCCATTAAATATTAAGCATGCTTTGTCAGTTTCTCTATCACATTGCAGTAGGGTGAGGTCTGCCTAACCCTGCCTCCCTTGTAAGATTGGTAACTACTATTTTCAGGGTACAGGGCAAGTCACCTTCAGCATTTTTCATGTCTAACATATTATGTTGCATATAGTAAAAGTTCCATGAAGGTTCAACCTGTGACTGTCAAAAATATTTGCCTGTAACACTTTGCTTTTAATTATGCATTTTTTCCTTCCTAGTTAAGAACCTCTCTTTGCTATTTTTAGCTACTTACCTGTCTTGTTCTCAGGCATCTTTTGGTATAGCTTGATTCTCTTTTGGCTGCTATTTCTGTTAATTCTGAGAGGGCACTACTACACGTGCCCTTTGGGTCTTTGTATTTTCTTCTTTGCATCTTCTTTGGAAAAGTTTTCTGCTTCATAGGACCACATTGTTAGTCTAGTGGAAGGTGTGTCCTGGTAAGTCACGAAGTCTGAGGTCTAGCCTAGCCACTAAGATGGCAGAAAGCCCTTTTCCTTTGAGTGCTCATCAATACCTCACACCAAATCTCCACAATACCATATTCCCTGATTAGGCTCTTTCAGCTTCAGTTATTTCTGTTTATTTTTCCCAAAGCTTAGTCACATTCTCCTTTTCCTCATTTTGTAGTCTATAGATCTATAATACAGTTTCCTGGGTATTTCAGTGACATTAAATTTCAAATGCATTGAATCTGCACAAAGGCCTCAAAATACAAATTCACAGGTAATTCTTACTGACTAAAAGTTATAGGCCTTAAAATGACCATCTTACCAAAAGCAATCTATAGACGCCATTCAATGCCAATCAAAATATCCACAACATTCTTCATGAAGGTAGAAAAAGTCATTCAAAAATTAATGTGGAACCACAAAAGACCAAAGAGCAAAAAGAACAATACATGGGGAATTTCCATACCAGATCTCAGGTTATATTACAGAGCTATAGTTATAAAAATAGCATGTTTCTGGCATAAAAAAATAGATACATAGATCAATGGAACAGAATAGAAGACCCAAACATGAGTGCACACAATTTCAGCTACTTGATATTTGACAAAGGGGCCAAGAATGCAGATGGGAGAAAAACAGGATTTTCAATGAATGGTGCTGGCAGAACTGGATAACCATCTGTGGAAGAATGAAATTGGACCCTTATCTTTCTCTCTGTACAAAAGTCAGTTGCAAGTGGATCAAAGACCTCAATATAAAATCTGAAACACAGAAGGAACAACTCCAAATCAACACAATCCGTGATGAAAAGGGAAATATCACAACAGACAAGGAAAAGATCCAGAAAAATCATACAGGAATACTTCGAAAACCTATACTCTACCAAGTTTGAAAACCTAGCAGAAATGGATGAATATCTGAAATCCTGGGAATCACCAAAGCTCAACAAAGAAGAGATCCACAGCTTAAACCAAACCATAATATATGAAGAAATTGAAGATGTAATAAGAAACCTCCCAACTAAAAAAAGCCCAGGCCCGGACAATTTCATGGCAGAATTCTATAAAACATTTCAAAAAGATCTACAACCATTATTACTGAAACTGTTTAGAAGGATACAATCAGAGGGAATTCTCCCAAATTCCTTCTATGAAGCCAGCTATTACCAAAAGCAGACAAAGATACAACTAAAAAGGAGAATTATAGAATCATCTCCCCAATGAACATAGATGCCAAAATTCTAAACAGGATACTGGCAAATCGCATACAGACCGACATCAAGAAGATCATCCATCATGACCAAGCTGGATTCATACCAGAGATGCAGGGATGGTTCAACATACGAAAATCAATAAACATCATCAAACACATAAATGGAATGAAAGACAAAAACCACACCATCATCTCAATTGATGCTGAAAAAGCCTTTGACAAAATCCAGCATCCCTTCATGCTTAAAGTCCTAGAAGGAATTGGATTGGAGGGTTCATTCAATGTAATCAAAGCCATATACAGGAAACCCACAGCCAATATCATCCTAAATGGGAAAATGACAGAAACATTCCTTTTAAAGGTAGGAACTCGGCAAGGCTGCCCCTGTCACCATTCCTCTTCAATATAGTGCTTGAAACACTTGTTAGAGCAATAAGGCAAGAAAAGGAAATTAAAGAAGTACTAATTGGAAAAGAGGAAGTCAAACTATCCCTATTTGCTGATGATATGATTGTTCACTTAAGGGATGCTAAAAACTCCACCAGAAAACTCCTAGAAACAATTAACAGCTTCAGCAAAGTGGCAGGATACAAAATTAACCTAAAAACATCAATGTTGGAAAGAAAATAATGAGAATAACTATAGGGAGGCCTATAAGTGTGGGGGTAGCAAAAGAGGAGAATAAATTTTCGTTCATTTTAGGGTTCAAGGGTCCTTTCTTTACACCAAGAACAAGTAACTGGAGAAAGAATTCAAAGAGACCTTCCCACACACAATAGCCTCAAAACCAATAAAATACCTAGGAACAAACCTGACCAAAGACACCAAAGGTCTCTACAACAAAAATTTTAAACCTTTAAAGAAAGAAATTGAAGAAGACATCTGACGATGGAAAAACCTCCCATGCTCATGGATTAGGAAAATTAACATTGTAAAAATGTCCATTCTACTGAAACTCTTGTATAGATTTAATGCAATCCCAATCAAAATCCCCAAGAGTTTCTTCACAGGCTTGGAAAAAAAAGTCCTTAAATTAATTTGGAGAAACAAAAGACCCCGAATAGCCAAAACAACCCTGAGCAAAAAGAGCTATACAGAGGGGATATCTATACCAGACTTCAAACTATACTACAGGGCTATAGTCATAAAAACAGCCTGGTACTAGCACAAAAACAGACCTGTCGACCAATGGAACAAAACCGAAGTTCCAAATCTGAGCACATACAATTTCAGCCATCTCATATTTGACAAGGGGACCAAGAAGCCACAATGGAGAAAAGACAGCATCTTCAGCAAGTGGTGTTGGTAAAACTGGATCACCACTTGTAGAAGAATGAAATTAAACCTCTACCTCTCACCCTGTACAAAAGTCAACTCCAGATGGATCAAAGACCTCAACGTGAAACCACAAACTCTGAAGGCAATAGAAGAAAAAGTTGGCAACAGACTACAAGACATAAGTGTAGGAAAAGACTTCCTAAATCAGACGGCAGCTGAGCAAGAATTAAGGTCGACAATTGACAAATGGGATCTCATTAAACTCAAAAGCTTCTGTACATCAAAAGAAACAATCAAGGAAGTGAAGAGAAATCCCACAGAGTGGTAGGAAACCTTCACTACAGAAACATCTGACAAAGCATTGATTTCCAGAATATATAAACTACTCAAAAAACAAAGAAGAAAGAAAACAAATGACCCACTCAATAGATGGAGCAAAGAGCTGAACAGAGACTTCACAAGTGAGGAATTAGAGATGGCTGAGAAACACCTTAAGAAGTGTTCAACATCACTAATCATTAAGGAAATGCAAATCAAAACCACTTTAAGATATCATCTTACTCCAATAAGACTGGCTAGGAACAAGAAAACAAATGATACCAAGTGCTGGAGAGGTTGTGGGGAAAGGGGATCACTCATCCACTGCTGGTGGGAATGTAAACTCGTGCAGCCACTATGGAAAGCAGTGTGGAGAACCCTTGGAAGACTTGGAATGAACTTGCCACCCAACCCAGCCATACCACTCCTAGGCATGTACCCTCAAGATTCACCACACCACAGAAATCCATGCCCAGCCATGTTTATTTCAGCTCTCTTCACAATAGCAAGGAGCTGGAACCAACCCAAATGCCCCTCAACTGATGAGTGGATAGAGAAAATATGGTACATCTACACAATGGAGTTCTATGCAGCACTAAAGAAAGATGACATCATGAGCTTTGCAGGAAAATGGCTGGAGCTAGAGGACATCATGCTGAGTGAAGTAACACAGTCCCAGAAAAACAAACGACAAATGGTATCCCTCATCTGTGGATGCTAGTGCCAATTACCTAGTTGTAAGTATTTCTTGTGCATGGCCCCTTGATCTTTTGTCCAAGCAGTTGGGAGTGATGTATATTGGAAACACAACAACAGAAAGGATTGCATCAAAGAACTGACTGAAACAGTGAACTTCTGCTCAAAACAGTCAACTTCCTCATGGAGAATATTGAGAAAGACTGTGAAAGAGATGAAAAGCATGTTTGGCAGAATGCATGAGCTCTGGTGGGGTGGGGGGATGGTGGGGGACACAGGTCTAGATTTGATAAAAGCTATATAAATAAATAAATAAATTAAAAAAATAAAATAAAATCTGAAACTCTGAAACTGCTTGAAGAACTCCAGGGCTGGTGCATAAATGCAGAGAACGGTGACTTATAATTGACTGTAAGCTTTCACATGTAAACCTGTGACAATGTTGGCATCAGACATGGGACCCATGCCAATGGGACAAGATCTCACAGCAGAGCAAGAGAAATGGGTGGGCGACTGATCCTGTACTGAAAATTATAAGAGACTGAGTACTTCTGGGTAAGGACGAATATGCCTTACCTAGGATTCCTAAATATGTTGACTAGACTCCAGTGGATCTATTTACACAGAAGGATGCCTGGGTTTGGGAGCTTGACTGGATAGGGCTTTGCTTGGATGTTGTAATGCATGAGTTCTAATGGGGGGGGTGGGACATAGATGGGACTTGGTTTGATTGGAAACCGCTGTATGAGTTGTACAATTGCTCAATAAAAAATAAGCTTCAGAACTTAGAGGGGCAGGCACAATAAGTCTATACACTCTGACCTCACCTACCTCTCTGGTTTCTCATTTTCTGCGTCTGCTCTCATTCATGAGATTATGGGCTCAACTTTTCATTTCTTGAGACATTCTCTCACTTTCACACATAGACTTTGTTTCTTTACTTCAAAATTCTTTTTGTTCTAGTTTGTCCATCCAACAATATTTTATCAAAACCAGTCCAGATATACCTCCTTCCTGTAGGCATCCATAATCTCCCTAATGCATTCTCTCTTTTTCCCCTCTATTCCTGTCCCTTTTCCTCCCTCTTTCTCCCTCACATAATTCCTTTTCATCTTTCATATATACTGTCTCTAACAAAGAATTTAAATGCATGTTTCTCCCAGGATCCAAGATACAGAGTCTATTTATACTCTTATTTAATATATGTTGTCTCAATTCATACAGCCTAACTGATGCAGGGTAATCTTGGGATATATCCTGTGCTGGATAGCTTTAGTGTCAACTTGACACACCTGGGTTGAGGGAGCCTCAACTGGGGAATTGGCTCCATTGGATTGGCCTGTGGCCACATCTGTGGAGTATTGTCTTCATGGTCCAGCAGTGTGGGAGGGCCCAGCCCACAATGAGTGGTGCCACCCTGGGCAGGTTGTTGTGTACCATATAAGAAGGTGGGCCGGGCATGAGCCAGAGGAGCAAGCAGGTGAACAGCATTCTTCCATGGCCTGGGCTTCAGCTCCTGCCTCCAGGTTCCTGCCCTGGGCTCCCTAAGTGATGAACTGTGACCTAGGAGATGTAAGCTGAATAAACCCTTTCCTCCCCAAGTTGGTATTGGTCAGAGTGGTTTGTCACAGCAATGGAAGACAGACTAGGACATATCCTTAAAAAGCTTTTATTATAGCTGTGTATGTTGGCATGTGTCATAATCACAGTACTGTGGAGGCTGAGTCAAACGAATCACAGGTTGGAGACCAGCTTTGGCTGCATAGTGAGATCCTATATCAAAAAACAAACTATACACCAAAACTCTGTTATGATGGCTGACAAGACATGGATCAGCTTACTATCTTAATTAATCACCTTTTGGGCACTGCTTGCAACAATCTGCTTCACTAGAGCACAAGATGAAATCACTTTGCCAATATCGGGAATCTATTTCCTTTGGTATACTTGCTACTGGGGCCACTGTACCTTCCCATCCTGTGACTTTTTACAGGATATGTCATATAGGAAAAAATTCCAACATGAATTCCAGTTTGAGAAACCCTCATGATTTTAATAGGAAGGAATGTGTTGTAGGGAAATGTTTCTAATGTATGCCTTGCTTGGATTTTTTTCTTATCATCATCATTGGATGAAGATTCACAAGGACACAAAGGATAAATAAAAAAGTCCTTGGTCCACACTGACATTTTCTTCAAGTAGAATTTTTTTCTTTCTTTGTCTATTCAACCATAAGAAATAGACCATTGTTTTATCCAGTATCTTTATGTAAAGCTTTTAAATTCCCACTTGTATGATGCTGCTGTTCCTTTGATGGCTTCCTACTTAAGTGTCAAATGTCTAAGAGAGAGGAGACTTAAACACATCCCCTCATGTTTCTGTCTAGTGTTGATGTGAATAACCACAGGAGAATTCTTTGTAGATTGTTACTAAACTTTCTTGTCCCTGTTTCTGCACAGAATGTCCCTGAGTTGTTCATTTGTCAGGGTGTACAGCACAGGGTTCAGAAATGCATAGTGCTAATACAGGGGGGTCACTGAGATCAGCAGGTCTTCATCCTTGGTGATATCTGGCTTGTTTGTTAAGTAGTCAATCATGTAGATACTGTCCACTAGGAGGTATGTGGTACAGATGGCAAAAGTTGGGGTGGTGGTGATGATAACATAAAAGGTGAAATCAGACCCATAGATATGACGATCATCAGGATAATGATGATCAATATCAAGATCTCGTTGACAGTGGTGTTGATGCAAGAGAGCTTCACAGGAAGATCAAGACAGGATGTGCACTTACTGGACCTCATTTGGGTGACCATGGGAGGGAAAGACCCCAGTGTGGAGCACAAGGGCAAGATTGTTGGTTGTTTGGGCTTGCCAAGGAGGAACCTTCAAACACTTCCTTAAGGAAAACATGACATACTTTAGCAAAAACAAAAGCAAAAACAAACAAACAAAAAAACAACAAAAAAAGAAAATCCTCCAATTCAGGTGATATGTGTATGTATGTATATATTTATGTATGTATATAATTATATATAAGCAACACAAGTTGGTGATATGTGTGTATGTATGTATATATTTATGTATGTATATAATTATATATAAGCAACACAAGTTGGTGATATGTGTGTATGTATGTATATATTTATGTATGTATATAATTATATATAAACAACACAAGTTGGTGATATGTGTGTATGTATGTATATATTTATGTATGTATATAATTATATATAAGCAATACAAGTTTATAAAACCATTTTATACTCACATCTCATGTTTATTTGGGTCATTTTTAACCCCAACCCATTATTGCTACCTCTTCTAACACAATCAAGCAGAGACAACTATTAATATTTGTTTATGGATGGGCTGGAGAGTTCTTTTCTTTCCCTGCCCCCTGAATAGCCTCTAGACAAGAGAGGCAAAGAAAACACAGAAAGTTCCACGTGGTTTTCACAAAGGACAGGGAAGCCATAACCACCACCAACCTCTTCCCTGTGCTGTCTGAATGATGGACGTCTGCTGACAATTCACAGCACTGATTCACGTATGTTGTAAACTGTTCTACATTTTTATCTTTCTTAAACTAGAAGGCAAATTGACAGCCAATATGACTTTGAGGGTAGGCTTCCACCCACTCTGTGGAGGGAAACAATTGCATCAAGAAGCAGCAAATTCAAGTGTTCCTCACCCATGGAAAAGCAGACTCTAAATATAAAAAACAAGTTACTATAAGGATACATCATTTGGCTGAAGGATGGGGATCAGTTCAATTTATGTAATATTTCACTTTTTTTTGTCTCTTTAAACAGTAAGCTCCTGTAGGGTTTTTAAATTATATTCTGATTTGCTTATGCATATTCAGAAAGCGACTTTTTACATAAAGTAAATCACATCGGTGATGAAGGCATGGAAACTTTCTTCAAGTTTGTAAAATTCCATTTAACAGAAGTTGATGACCAGCTGTTAATCATTTGCACTAAGAATGCTGAGAGACAAAAGCTGCAGTGGAGACTACTTCCTAATGCAGAAAATCATCTGACATTAAAATATATGCTGAAAGGCATTTATCTCTCTGTTCTAGTTTGTCTTCCATTGCTGTGACAAAACACTCTGACC
Organism: Rhizomys pruinosus; assembly: GCA_009823505.1. Lineage (NCBI taxonomy): Eukaryota > Metazoa > Chordata > Mammalia > Rodentia > Spalacidae > Rhizomys > Rhizomys pruinosus. Next base: position 2,090,724 of record VZQC01007598.1, read on the forward strand.
GACACCAACTTGGGGAGGAAAGGGTTTATTCAGCTTACATCTCCCCGGTCACAGTTCATCACTTAGGGAACCCAAGGCAGGAACTCAGGGCAGGAACCTGGAGGCAGGAGCTGAAGCACAGGCCATGAAAGAATGTTGTTCACTGGCTTGCTCCCCTGGCCCATGCCCAGCCTGCCTTCTTATACTGTACACAACAACCTGCCCACGGTGGCACCACTCACTGTGGGCCGGGCCCTCCCAAACTGCTCGACCATCAAGACAATACTCCACAGATATGGCCACAGGCCAATCCAATGGAGCCAATTCCCCAATTGAGGCTCCCTTAACCCAGGTGTGTCAAGTTGACACTAAAGCTATCCGGTACAATTGACCCCTTGTCAACTTGACACACAAAACACATCACTATTAAACCACCACCTTTCCAGTTCTTATCCCCAAGTATGATGTTAACATTAATCACAACCTAAGACAGTACAACCTTAAAACCCCACAGTTCTTAAAATGTTCAAACACTTAAAAGTTCACAGTCCATTAAAAGTTTCTTAACTGTGGGCTGCTGTAAAATCCAAAACAAGTACTGTCTTATTTCAAAGGGAAGAATCAGGCACTCTCAAACAAAAGTCCAGCAAGTAGCTCAAGGCTGGACACCTGGGACTCACTCACAATCTTCTGGGCTCCAAAGGGTCTCAGCAGCTCCCCCTCTCTGACTCTGCTGTCTGTGGCATACACAGCTCATCTCGCAGGCCCAGGCCGACTCCATTCCATACCTTCTGCTGCTCCTGGTGGTCGTCCCATGGTCCTGGCATCTCCAAAAAGCTGGGGTCGCCACTGAAACTGAGGCAGCACCTTCACCAATGGTCTCTTCTGACCTCTCCTGGTGCAAAGCCTCAGCTTCTCTCCATGACCCGTGCAATCCTGGGGTCTCCACTGCAACCGAGGTGCACTTCCACCAATGGTCTTTCCTGACCTCTCACAGTGCCAAGCCTTGGCTGCTCTCTGTGACCCCCTCAAATTGCAACACCAGAACCATACAGGAGACTCTTACACACTACCAA
>VZQC01007598.1:2096778-2124192 GCA_009823505.1 Rhizomys pruinosus
CAAAGGCTGTACTCCATGGATAACACCACCTTGCTTCAGTATGTCCTGCTAAATAGTATCGGTTCTTGGAAAGAAGTCAGTATGGATGGGAGCTGTGGAATGTAGGATAAGCATACAGGGTTAATAATCACACAGAACCAAGGTCTATCATTTCTCTTTTACCCGAGTCCAAGTCTTCCTTATAACCTTTTCCCTTTGTGATTTGACTGAGTGGAGAAAAGGTACAACAAAATATTTGAGGAATAAAAACCATACTTCAATCCAGCTCCTGAACATCTATGCCTATTTCCATTACCCAAAGACATCCCTAATAGAATTTGAGATACATATAAATCTATAATTGGAAAGGAGTGGTTTCCAGAAGTACTGAACAGTATTGTTTAGTTATTGTAAGGAAGAGAGTTAGTTTAAATAGTAATTAATAGCTTATAACGCAACTATAAACCATGGGACTGGAATTGCTTGCATTTAAATGCAGATTGTGCTACATGCTAGCTGTATGGCCTTGAGCAATTTACTTGGTCATTTCAGGTCTCACTTTTTTCTAAACTGCAAAGTAAGAATAATAAAATTTGTATTTCTTAGTTTTGTAGTAAGGATTAATGAAATGTTTAAAATAATGACAAATATCTAGAATATTTTTAACAGTGAACCAAATGAGAGCAAATAACCAGAAAAATATTAAAATATTAATAGGAAGGAGAAGGGGGCTTTTTGCTGGTGCTAATTGTATTTTTGCTTCCCTGAGGCTGCTGCAATGAGGTATACATAGAGTGAGTTGGTTCAGGCCAGGAACTGGTTACACACAAGGTAGACTCCTGGGATATAAGAGGCAGCGCCAACTCTGTTCTAAAGAGATTTCTATTTGGTACCTCAAGGCACAAAACACTGCCTCTTCTTACTGTCAAATAAAAATATCCAAGGTTCACAATGTGCCATGGCTCAAGGCCAGGTACTGTTCAGTCTTGCTTCCCCCAGAACTCCCAGATCTCATTTGTTTAATACCTCTGTCTCCTTCCCATGTGGATGGTGCTTCAGCTTCTACTTTCTCATTTGTAATTAAACACAGTAAAGCTGAGAAATGGAAATATTAGTAACTATAAGACAACACTGATAAATCAGCAAAATATTTAAGCTTATAGAAATCCCTGGCATTAACCCCAGTGCGAATGGAGTGACACCTTATTTTCTTTGCTCATTTCCTCGGTCTTCATTTGCTTACCTATAAAATAGAAGAATCATATCTATTTTTAGTGTTGCTATGGAGATTATATGAATTACTGGATGTAAATTTCCAAGCTCAGTTCTTAGTACATAATAGGAAAACAATACATTAAAGTCCTTCCCCTTCTCACTCCCTACAAGACTGGGATTCATGTGTTTAGGCTGCCTATTCTCTCTCTCTCTCTCTCTCTCTCTCTCTCTCACACACACACACACACACACACACACACACACACTTTCTCTTTCTTTCATACGGTCATAGATAGCTGTTAATTTATTTAATCCTCATCCATTGGAAAGTCTCACCCTTGTATCTGCGCCTACTTCAGATTCTGAAATGTGTAGCGATGAGAGTGGAGTGATCTGGAATCCAATCGACCCCAGATTCACCTATATTCTGTGTCACCATGGAAATGTTTCTCATCTCTGTCTTCTTGCTTGGATGATCAAGACACTGCTAATATAATCCTCAGAAGACTGATGCGAAGGCAAGCATGAGCATATGCTTCAGTAAGGCATTTGGTGGAGCCTGGTAAAATACATGTCATTACATGATACCAAGTAATAAATGTGATCATACACTCCAAAATGCAAATATTTGAGGTCACTGCATAATGTATGTTTCACATAGAATTCAAGTTGTTCTCTAAAACTTCTCCTGTCCTAAGTTTGGCCTCAAGAGTGAAAAATAAAGGCTGTAGTGTGTGGCAGCTTCCTTTGTAAAGGTGGCTACTGCAGTCTTTGAGACCTGAGAAGGAGGTAGGTGGCAGGGAGGGAATATAACGTCAAGCAGGGAAGATAATTCCCAAGGATTGGCAGAACTGTCTGGATGCTGACTGACCTTGTAAGCATTTTGGGGGCTCTGGAAGCCCTGGAGAAATTCCCCTGCAATCCTCATATCCAGAACCTCCCATTTCCCACTTATTACTCATTACAGCATGGAGACAAGCCAGCTTGTAATTGACCTACCTTTTTGGCTCTGGTTGTGATCTGGTGCAGGAAAAGGAGAAATAATGGAGACTTGTATATTTATAGGAAATTCCCTTTCCATGATAAGGAGGGAAAATTTGGTTCACTTGACCAAGTTGGATTTTCCACTGTTTACGTATCACAGCACCACATACTAGCAGTGTCTTAAAGTGCATTGGAGACCGGACTAGGCGTCCCCAGTTCCCTGACCTTTCTCTGTGGCTCCATGAAGATAATAGTTTGGGGTGAACTGACCAGTTGAGCCCTTTGAAATCTCTAGGGCTAATGACTTTCCTGTGTTTTTTTTTTCAATATTTATGTTTTTTTTTATTTCTAAGGTTTATGATACATCTCTCTCTCTCTCTCTCTCTCTCTCTCTCTCTCTATATATATATATATATATATATATATATATATATTATCCTACTTATCAATTTTTCCAGTAAAGAAAACAAACCTACTATCCTATGAGGCAAGAGCAGGAGAATCCTTACTTCATCAATTCATGGAATAGGCCTTGTGTCTCAGTGCAGGACTGGGGCTCCTTTGTGATTCAGAAATATAAGGACTGATGTCACCATTTTTGAAACTCTCATATTACTACCATAGGCATACTGCACAAACAATATGTCACAGTGAAGATCTAACCCCTGTTTAATTAAATCTGGAAATAAAGATATGCAGGAAGCATGACCAGGCTCTCATATACCTCTCCATAGGACTGTTTCTTAAAAAAAAAAGATTTTCAGATTGTCAAAAACTACCACTTTCCCATGTCCCCAAGATTTTGGAGACCCTATGTCCAAATCCACAGAGATAGTACCCAAGGCAGTAAGCAAGATCTCACACTGTGATGTTGAGGATCCCATTACTAAGCAGCTCTCAAGCTAATTATATAGACAATCCCCCAAAGATCAATAGCAAATCCAACATTTTTGATATCTGGGGATCTCATTACAAAGAGATTCTTAACCCAACCATGCATATAGAATATCTGGAGTTTTCAACAACTTTTCTTACCTCTGTTGAGGGGATGAAAAGGACCACTTGCCTCTCGATCATTGTTATAAACAGAACCATGGTCCCCAGACATGTTTAAGGATGTAGTTTTTTAGGCAAGTCTTCCCAGTGTCTGTCCTTGTAAATAGTGAAGCCTTTGTCCTTAAGGTCTTTTCATTTTCAGTGTTGTAATATATGCGACTCAGTTATTCATTGATTCCTTCAAAAATACTTTTTTATCATCTCTCGCATGCCAGGCACATGGAACACTGCATCTTTGCACATTGCAGTTCTGCTGGTCTTTCAGTATGTGAACATCACTGTACATTACAAAGTACATGCTGAGGACCTTCTCAGTGAGGGAGATCAGAAGGAGGCTTTCATCTAAGTCCTTCCTCCAGCCCTGTTCTTTCCTAGCTATAAGTTGATGAATAGGCCCAGCCTTGTTTTCCATTTTTAATGAGAATCTTTCTTAGGTTGGGAAGTGAGTCAGATATCAAACCCTCAAAATTCCCTGGTGACTTTGGCATTTCTGGAATTCCCAATTCCTCTCAGATTTAAAAAGCAAGAATGGTTCCCTGTTCTATATTCCATTATGCTGAGAAATGAATATTTGAAAGCAAGATAGTGTATTGTGGTATCTTTGACAAGCCAATTAAACTGAGGGGAAATAACAAGCGTGGAGTCGAAACAACGTGTTCTGTTAATTCTACAGAATCTCTTTCAAGGTCCTCAAACATTTACCCAAGAGAAATTGGAAATACTCAGGCTCATGAGCCATTGTGAGCTAGTGTGCCAGCTGAGAGATAAATACACAGTACATTTATCACTGACAGAGAATGACCCGTATGTAGCCTCAGCAGGGCCATTTGAAATCCTTCAAGGAGCAACCGAAGGAAGGCATAAAGTGACAGCAGGTCTTAAACGATCTTCAAAGCATCAGCTAATCTAGGGACTTATTTGTCAATACCTTTTAAAAATTATTTTATTTATTCTTTATTTTAAATTTTTTGCGTGTATGATGTATTGCTTGCATGTATGCACCCCTGTCATGCAATGTCCACAGAGGTCAGAAGAGGGTGTTAGATTCCCTTGAATGGAGTTACTGGTGGTTGCTAGCTCTATGTGGATGCTAGGACTTGAACCCAGATGTTATATAAGAAAAACCAGTGCTTTTAAGCCCTGAGCTATCTCTTCAGCCTCAACACCCCTTTTAAAGAACCTAGAACTCTATTTCAATATCCAGCTTCTCAAAATGTGAGAAAGAATGGAGTGAGACCCCTGAGAAAAGGAAGGAAACCATGTTACTGAAATTATGAACTGGGAAATGGTTGGCTATTTAAAATACGATTTTTATTGTATGTTTATTTGAAATTACGTGGGTTTATATTAAAAAAGACAGAAATCTGGAATAAGTAAAACTTTTCTGAAAAGGAAGAAAATATATTAATAATTATCTGCATATTTTTTATTTTGGTTTTCTGTTGTAACTTTTTAATTATATCTCTTATTTATTTTGACACATTGTCTTTGATTGTAATATAAAACTGACCACTAGCTGTTAAAGAGAAATTTTATCTTTTTCCATATCTTTATTTCAATGTGCTTCACAATTTATTCACCATTAACTCTGATGCTTTTTACAGATCTCCAGCAGATACCCTTTATCAGAGTAAGGAAGTTCCCATTTACATCTGGCTTATTTGCAAGTGTACCATGAATAAGCTGTTAAATTTTCAGCAAGTTCTTTTCTCAGCATCCATTGATGTAATTATATGTCTTTTATTCTTTAACTGATTAGGGGTGAATTACATTAATAGATTTTCCTAATGTTGGTACATTTATATGTTTTTACGAATGACCCTGGTTGTTCTCTTTATACATGGTTGAATTCAATTTGCTTTTTCCTCTATCCGTTATTGGCTGATAATTATATTTTCCTGCTTTATCTATTTTTGGAAGTCAGGGTTTGCAATTAGCAGCTTTTTATGTGTTGGGAAAACTTTACAACTAAAATGATTTGAGCTATCTTTTTCACTCACCATTTCCATTTGAGGTGGAGGGTATTATAGTAAATTTTCTGTCTACGTTTGTTCTAATCATGGTCATATACGTACAGATGTAACTAGATATATGAACATATGTAATATGTAGATATATGCATACCTAAATATATGTATAAATACAATACTGAAGTATGCACATATGCATATACAGAACCTACATAAATTAAAAATACTGTTTATATATGTATACTTCAAATAGGCCATTCCACATGCTTTTTCTTTTCATTTTTTTAAAGGAAGATTTATTATTATTATTTTTTATGTGTATGAGTGTACTGTCTGCATGTAGGTTAGTGCACCCGTGTCATGCAATGCTGTGGAGGTCAGAAGAGGGCGTCGGATTCCCCTGGAACTGGAGTCAAAGACGGTTCTTTGCCGCCATGTGGGTGCTGGGAATCGAACCTGAGTCCTCTGCAAGAGCAGTCGGTACTCTTAATCACTGAGCAATCTCTCCAGCCCTTCCACATGCTTTTTCAAGCAGATCAGTATGAAGTTTTTCAAGGTATACTTTCTTTAATACTTTGTTTATCTGTATCAGTCTTTGTATCCTTTTCTCCTACCTTTTAATTTATTTTATCCCTCTGAATTTTCATGGTCGATTATTCAAGATTTTATTTTCAAACTCATCTTTTCGAAGAACTAAACTTTAAAAAAAGTCAACTTTATTATGTTACATTTCTTTAAATTTTAAGCTAATTTCTGTTTCATTACTTTGGCTTTTACTTTCTCTTGGTTTATTTTCTTTACAAGTTTCTTAAATCAAAATGTTTTTATCATTTTTCAATAAACATTTTTCACACTTTTGATGCCTCAATAATTTTGATAAGTGGTAGTTTTCTGAGGATCCAATACTGTACATCTTTAGTTTTCATCTCTTCTTTCACTCATAGTTTATTTACATTGTGAGAAAAAAAGCCTAATAAGAAATCAAGAGTTCAGGGTCAGAGCCAGGGCTCAGTAGGTAAAGGTGTTTGCTGCTGAGATGAACTGAGTTTGATCTCTGGGATTCACATGGTGGAAGAAGATAATTAATTCCCCATGATACTTTTTGACATCCACCCCCTGGGTTTCTTCCCACTCTTCCAGCAGCCAAATTGGAGAAAGTATCCAATTTCTCAGTGCCTTAATTTCCTTACGTACAAAATGTGAAGGAAAATAGTACCTACGTGTGAAAAAGAAGAAATCAATGAATAGTGGAGAGTTCTGAACATGGGGACTTATATTATAAGAGGCACATGAGTGTAAATCAGATAATTTCTCAGATCTTGGAGAACAGGGAATGGAGGTCGGCTTGCCTACTATTTTCCTTTGGTTAATTCTTCATTTTATTGCATTGTGGCCTATGAATATATAATATTAGTTTTGAGACATCTTTTGAGGTCTGAAGTGCTTTAGATAAATCTTGTTAATTGTCACTGCAACCTTTTTAAAGTCATGTGAACTCAGTGATGATTTTCTGAAGGAAATGTGTTAATATCTGACTGTCATTGGGTATTTGCCAATTTCTCCTGATAGTTTTCTCATTTTTTTCCATAATAGATTTAAAAAATTTTTAAATTTATTTTCTTATGTGTATGAATGTACTGTCTGCATGTAGGTTTGTGCACCCCTGTTGTGCAAAGCCGCGGAGGTCAGAAGAGGGTGTTGGATTCCCTTAGAACTGGAGTTGAAGATGGTTCTCAGCCACCATGTGGGTGCTGGGGATCGAACCAGGTCCTCTGCTAGAGCAGTTGGCACTCTTAACCACTAGGCCATCTCTCCAGTGCCCCAGATTTTAAAGTTGTGTTGTCACGATATTATAGAGTCATGAATGGAATATATTCCTAGTGAATTATTTTATTTATCAATATTATAATTCCCTTTGCAGTTTTTATTTTGAATAATATCTTGTCTGTTATCAGTAATATGGCATTAGGGTTTTCTTCTGCTTTGGCTTAAATATTTCAGTATTTACTTTCAAGCTTTCTGTGGTTTATTTTCAGACTCTATAATTACTGTATATAGGTGGAGAGTATTTATTCATATTTTAGAGTAATATAAAATTAATGGAGGAAAATGTGAATTCCTAAGCATAAAAAAAGCCTGAAAGAAAGATGCAGGACAGTTATGGCAGAATGCATGATCTGGGGTAGGGTGAGGGGAAGGGGAAAGGGAATATGCCTAAACTGAATTGAAAAATGATGTCTGAAATACACAAAACATCAATAAAAGCATTAAAAAAAGTTTTCTGTGGTACAGTATTTTAATATATTTATAAGAGTGATGTATCAGGTTATCTAAATTCATTTTTCAAGTTTCTTCACTTCAATGAGTAGCTTAATCCATTAATGTTTATTAGAATTAGATAAATTGTTGAATTATCCTTTCATCATATTTTATATTTCCATTTACTAAGGTTTCCTAATTTCTACTTATTTTCCAGACAGTCTTTGTTTAATTGATTAATTTCTTGTTTGTTTCCACTTCTGTCTGGAAAATTATACACCCACCACTTCCATTTTTCCTATAGTCACACTTAATTGTTATAACTTAATTATATTTTTGATAAATAATCCAAATATAGAATTGAAAATGTGAAATAGTGCTGCATTATTTAAAATTTAGTCCTGGGGGGGGATGGAGAGATGGCTTGGCCTTTAAGAGCATTGGCTGTTTTTTCTGGGGACCCAGATTCAATTCCCAGCACTCACATAGTGGCTGAAACCCCTCCCTGACTTAAGGCTTTCCGGGGGATCCCAGGCTCTCTTCTGACATTCTTGGGTACTGTGCAACACAAATGCACTTTCATATATGCAGGGAGATACACGCCTAAAATAAAAATAATAAATAAGGGGCTTAAGAAATGGCTCAAGCAGTTAAGACCACTGGCAGCTCTTGCAGGGGACCCCCTCTTTGATTCCCAGCACCCACATGGCAGCTAATAAATGTCTGTAAATCCAGTTCCAGGGGATCCAACACCTTCTGACCTCCACGGGGATTGCACAACATGGGTGCACTTACATGCAGGCAATACATTCATAGATATAAAATAATAAATAAAACAAATAATAGCTGAAATATTTTGCAGTTTAGGCCTCTATCCACTCATGATTCTTGTTCCCTAGGGGCAACAACTTTCAACTCCTTCACCTGAATTTCAATTTATTCCACTCCATATTCCTGCTGGATTATAGATTAGATGCATATGTTGGGGTTTCCTGATTCATAAATGTTAGCCTTTGTCTCTTGGCTTCCAAGCTCATTTGTAATCTCATCTGCATGCGCACGAACCTAAACACACCCACATCCTTCCCTTTCTGACATCTTCTCAGTAAAAATTAAGCCTATTTTCAGAACATGCATTATTATGATATGCAAATATTATTCACAACTGAGCCACACAGCTTACTATAAGTGCAAATCTTGTGCAGTGTTTTCTTACCAAATCTTTATAATTGAAAGCTTTTATTTCTCTAACTTACAATTATCTATAATTAATTGACATTCAAACTCACTAGAGCTGTACAACTTTTTAAATATTTAATTTTTCAGAATTTCATACATGAATATTGTCTTTGCATTACTTCTGTCCCTGCCAGTCTACCCTCTAACACCTCCCATGTTCCACACTCTCTCACAATTCTTGTCTTCTTGTTTATTATTGTTAGATATGTAACAGTACATTATGATTGTTATATGTATACATATCTACATACATTTATGAGAACATATGTGAAAATAACAATAATGTATACATATATATGTGATCACATATCATATCACACACATGTATATTATATATATAATATACTATATAATATATATAATATATAATATATAATATATATATATATATATTTCCATATTGTGTTGCTCCTGTGTACTTGGGATCAGATAACCTTTCAGGGACCTAGTCCCTGGAGAAAAAAGATTCTTCCTGCCTCAGCATGGTTTGATTTCCCTTAGCTCTTCATCTTGAAGTGAGATGCCAAAATATATCCCTCAACTACCTCTTTATGTTGTCCAGTTTTGGTATTTTGCAGGTTTCTTTAGACTATTACATTATGAAGGTTTCATTGTTGGAGCTTGAATTCTTTCAGCATGTGCCTTGACCCTCTGGCTTGTGCTCTCTTTCTGTCCCTTCTGCTATGTTCTTTGAGCCTTAAGTACACAGGTTGCATTGTACATATGTCATGTAGGGCTAAGTACATTATAGTCACTTATTCTCTGTATATGACCAGTTGTGAACCTTTGTGTTAGTCTTCATCTGTCCCAAAGGGAAGTGTCTTTATAGCTAGATATGGTTAAACATATCAGACAATTTTTCCACGTCCTATGTATTCATACATATTCCTATGTACTTAGTTTATTTTTGTTTTAAGATGGATGTTCTGGAGTGGTTTGTTCCTTCTCCAATCTGAATTGGATTCGTGTTTAGTCCACCATAATCTCAGTGCCTCTCTTCATTAGAATTCTGAAATTCCATTTTCTCTGTTTCCCCACTCCTTGTGTTGTTGATGCACATCTTCAATTACTTTCTGAGAAAAAAAGAATATGGATTGTTGTTGCCACACTGAATATTTTGTAGCCACAGATGTTATGGATGTATTAATTTAGCTTACAAATAATTTCTCCTCAGAATTATGAAGGGCTTGCCTCGTTGTTTTCTAACTTCAGTTGTTTAAAAGTCTAATTTGAAATTTATTTAACTATAACATTTTTATCACTTTTATCTGCCATTATCTCTAGAGTTCTTTTTTGAAAATATTTTATTGAATTTTTGTGTGTTTCATACAGAACACCTCAATCAATTTTAATCATCTTTAACTTCTTTTCTGACTTGAGCCCTCCCACAGCCTCTCCACTGGAATTCATATACTCTGTCATTTGTGATAAGGCCTATTGTGTGAAGTTAGTGTTCCCAGATGTTCCTCAGTTCAAGTTCATCTACTGAGGTCTAGTCAGCCTATATAGAGTCCCTACTTTGAGAAGATCAGCTCTTCTTCACTCAGCAGTAACCATCTACCAATAATTCTGTGACTAAGATTGGAACCAGTTCTATGCTGAGTTTTGTCTGTTTGTGTTTGCATGGGTCTTGGGCATGCTGATACCTTTGCTATAGATTCATATGAGCAGGGTCCCAGGAGTTTGTAAGACTCTATTTCCATACGGTCATGCACTATCTTCTTGGTTTTTACAATCTTTCTGTCCCCTCTTCCACAATGGTCCCTGAGCCTTGCTTTGTATGGGTGAAGTTAATACAGGAGTCATGCCCAGGAAGCCACGAGTCTTGCTCTCTATGTTTTGCCCATTTGTGACCTTTGTGTTCTCGGCCCTCTGTTGTATGAGGGAGCTTCATTAATGAGAACTGAGAGATTTATCAGTGTCCTCTTCATTCCCTTGTTCTATGTTCCATGAGCCTTAGGGTTTGTGTGCCTGTGTATACAGTATAGTAAAGTAAAAAGCAGGTTTCCATTGGGACTTTCCATTTTCCCAGATAGGATCTCTCTAATGTTTTTTTCAGATGTGGTGCAAACTTTGATGCTAGGATTCTGGAAATCAAAGGGAAAAAAAAAAGGAGTTTGGGGGTGGTAGATAGGAATGGGGAATCTTCTGGATTTGTATGTGGGATTTTTCTAAATCCTGTTATTTTCTACATAACATCTCTCCTTTTGCTTGTGAGTCTCTCTGGAAAATGTAAATCTCCCTTATTTATTTGAATGTAGGTGGTGTATTCATATTGTAGTAAGTTGTATTTGAAAAGTGGAAGTTTAGGCTTTTGGAATCTGAATCAGCTATAATGTGCCATAAGGCTGCCTGCTCTGCACTCCAGAGGGAGATGTTTCTGTTTTCCAAGGCTGTTTGCTATACATATATCTGTGAAGTAATCATCTTGAATGAAGGCAGTCGGTGCTCTGTTTACAAGATGTGAAGAAATGTAGAAGACCCAAGGAGAATTATCACAGTCAGTTCAAGTATGTATAGCAAAAACTAAAAGGCGAAGAAGGTTTATGGAGTGTGGTAGTTGGTGGGGGTAAACAGTACCCTCTATAATGTCATTAAAAAAATTCAGCTCCTCTCTGGGAGGAAGAAGGGAACCACAGCTCTCACACCCCAGTGAGCTAGTTAGAACCTGCCCACTCAATTTCTTTTATTTTTTTTCTCTTCTCTTTTCTTTCCTATTTATTATTTTTGTTTTTATGTGTATGACTGTTTTGCCTAAATATGTGCAAGTGACCTGCATAATGCAATTCCCACAGAGGCCAGTTAGATGAGGGTGTTGGATTCTCCTAGAGCTAGAGCTATGAATGCTTGTTAGCTGCCATGTGGGTGCTGGGAATCAAACCTAGGTCTTCTGCAAGAGAACCATCTGGTTCTCTTAACTGCTGAGCAATCTATCCATTTCCTCCAATTTCACAAAGAGAGTACTACTGGATTTCAAGAGACAGATTAAATCCAACTCAGTAATAGTAGGTGACTTCAATACTTATTCACTCTAATAGATAGGTCATCTGGACAAAGAATAAACAGAAACACCTCTGAATTAAAATATATCTTATGTATATTAGATGCAACTAAAAGACATCTACAGAATATTTGATCCAAGAACCAAAGAACACGCATTTTACTCAGGAGCCCACAGACGTTTCTCTGTAATATACCACATACTGGGATGCAAAACAACCTGTAACAAATATAAAACAGCATATAAAAATGTAAAAACTCAAAATCAACAGCAAAAGTAGCTCATAACTAAGTGAAGTCATGGAGATTAAACCACACAGTCCTGAATGGTGAGAGGGTCAAAGAAGAAATCAAGGAAGAAATAAAAATGTTCCTGGAACTAAATAAAAATGAAAATACATCACAACAAAACTCCTGGGACACATTAAAAGCAGTCCTAAGACAGAAGTTTATAGCTCTAAGTGCCTATATTAAAAATCAGAAAGATTACAAGTTAAGTACTTAATGGTACAACTCAAGGGCCTGGAAAAGCAAGAACAAACTAAACCCAAACCCAGGAGAGAAGAGGAAATAAAAATCAGAGCAGAAATCAATGAATTATACAAAAAGAAAGAAAGAACAAATCTAAATCAACAAAGTCAGAGAGAAAAAAAGAGAAATATTGCAACAGACACCTAAGAAATCTTGAAACTTATATGGGAACACTTTAAAAAACAATATACCCTGTTGGGGTTGGAAAGATGGCTTGTCAATGGTTAAGAACAGTGATTGCTCTTAGAGAGGACCCACATGAGAGCTAACAACCGTCAGCACTCAAATTCCACAGGATCCAACATCCCCTTCTGACCTCTGTGGGCATTGCACAGCACAGGATCACTTACACACATGCAGGCAATGCGCTCATTCAAATAAAATAAAAATAATAAAGTATTAAAAAAAGATATACTCTGTTAAATTAGGAAATCTAAAAAAAAGGATGGATTTCTAAATTCAGTAGAACCACTGAAGTTAAACCAAGAAGAAATCAATAATGTAAAGAAATCCGTAATAAATAAGATAATCAAAACAGTAATACAAGTAATACAACTAAAAAAACAGCCTGGTCCAGATGGAGTCATAGCAGAATTCTACGAGACCTTCAAATAAGATTTATAACCAATTCTGCTAAATAATTTAAAATGATAGAAGGAAAGGGAGAACTCCTAAATTGTTTCTGTGAAGCCAATATTACTCTAATACCCAAATCAGGTAAAGACACCACAAGAAAACTGTTGGTCAATATACTTAATGAACATAGATGCAAAAATTCTCAACAAGATATGTGCAAATCTCATAAAGGCATGTGCCATGATCAAACTGGATTTATTCCAAGATGCAGGAATGGTTCAATATGTAGGTCAGTAATGTAATAAATTACATAAATGGATTTATAGATAAAAACCACACAATCATCTCAATAGATGCAGAAAAGGCCTTTGACAAAACATAACATGTCTTCATGGTAAAAATCCTAGAGGAAACAGAATAATCAACAGATGTCTAATTGGACTTAAGGCCCACTCAGTGGGAAGGAAATCATCGATGGTACTGGAAATGTAGGCATGTACACATGGCTGGAGAGATCATAGACTCTAGAGAAAAACCTAATTCTGTCACTTCCTTAGACCAATGAGATATTTCACTCTGTTAAAAACACATAATCTTTTTTTTTTCTTTTTATTGATGCTTTGTGTATTTCGTACATCATTTTCCAATTCAGTTCAGGCATATATCCCCTTCCCTTCCCCCCACCCCACCCCTACCCATCCCAGATCATGCATTCTGCCATAACTTTTCTGCATCTTTCTGGTTTTTTTTTTTGTTTGTTTGTTTTGTTTTGTTTTGTTTTCATTTTTTTTAACAATAAGTGATAATTTGTGAGTACAAGCATCCTTCATGTAAAACCAATTTGCAAGCAGTTGTGCCCAAACCCACACAGCTCATGGGTCCCACCATCCAGCAGGGGGGGCTTGTATGTTCAATCAAGTTGATCAAATGAGTGTCCAGTCTATATTGTTGTAGTTTCACCATTCACCCCAATCGCAGCCCTTACATTCTACCACGCCCCCTCTTCCGCAGATTGTTCCCTAGGCTTAGAAAAGGGGCACAGGTGGATGAGAAGTAAAACAGTCCTCTCTCTCTGGAGCTGTTGACTTGGATTCTGGTCAATTCTGGCTGTTTCCTTTCATGGGCTGACAGTTTGTTCAGGAGTAACCTTTCGATCCTACTAATGAAGCACAAGCAATTAGATATATAGGTATTTAAGCAGCACTAATAGTTATGGTAGGTTACTTTGGCATAGACACATATGTTTGGATGATATGTTAATTCATGAATTACATTTTTACCCCCTGATAAATATAACAGGGTCTTACTGTGGCTTATGACATCTCCTAACCTGTAGAGGATGTAGGCTTGTGGCATCAGCCATGGGTTATTCCTCCAAGGAGAGAGCCAACAGCCAATTAGATTTGGGATATACAGGCACATGGCTGCCTCTGCTGCACAGTATTTCCAGGCAGGTGAAGTGTAGCTGGTGCTGATGGTGGAGTCTTGCTTGACTCAGGGAGACCCGTATTTGCTTTATTGGTTTAGTGGCCTTTGGGAACACTCTCTGGCATTCCAGAGGCCATCTGTACCCTTGCATGTGCGGTCTCAATACATCCCTCCCATGTTAACGTCAGGTCTTCGGCAGCAGGGTCTTATCGCCTCTCCTCCTGCAGGTATCCCAACTTAGGGGCAAGGAGCCCTTACCTTTTGTGGGGCCTTGGATCCCCTGGCCAACATCCCCCTGGTAGAACAATCCATTGCTGATGTCAGAGCTCCTGCATTAATATACTTTGCCTAAGTGCATAGCCCAAGGACTTTAGTATTATATTTGGTTCTGAACAGAGTATAATCCTTTTCACAGTTCTTATGTCTATTAGTCAATTAAAGAAGGCATTTTTACCGGTTTTATAAGAGATTACCTCTATAATAGTTGTCTCCAATTTACAGTTGGAGAATGACATCATCATCGTCATATTTCTCCTTGTTCTATGGGGGGGGAGGCAAGAAAGTCATATCAAAACCTTTGTTGCACCTAGAAGGTATAAGTTTCATTAGGACTCATTATAGATAGTTGTTACATGTAGGATCCACAGAAGGGTTCGATGTTTATGGCAATCTGAGGCTTTTCTTCCTTTCAGTGTTCAGACGGGTCAACCTTTCAGTTGCCACTTTTTGGTACATCCTACTCAATGCAAAGCTGTATCTTTTCTTTCTCAGCCGTTAAGTTGGTGACATTTTGTCCTGTTGGAACAAACAAATCTTTTCCCATAGTTAGTTTTAAGATTTGAATTGCAAGGTTTTTGACTAGAAGGTTTCATGTCTGTCTGTACCGCCCCCCCCCTTTTTTTTTAACCCATGAGTCTCCAGAAGACAGTTGTATTATACATAACTATAGGGTGGAATCAAGGCACAGATTTCATCAAATTCACCCATGCTGTTTTGGGTGACTATATATGATTAACTTGGGAAGCAAACTTAATTTTTGCTTTAAATCATCTTAAAGAGAATGCTACAAGGTGATACTGTACAACAGAGAAATTATAGAGAACATTTGTATGTGCCAATCCCAAAGTTATTGCTCTAGAGATTTTGTGTAAAACAAATGTGGACAACAGCAAATTATATCTACATTTAACTCAGATGCATTACCGTTTTTATCAGAGTCTGTAAACCAATGTTGTTTAATATACACATATTTACTTTTACTAAGTCCTAAAACACCATGTATCCTGTAGACAGTGTCTAGGTGAAACTGAGTACTTGCTGAACTCACATCAATTAAATATGCCTTGATTGAATATACATCCGTGTCCCTCTCCCACCCATCCCCCCTTCCCAATTCACCATTTCAGTCCATTTTCTGATGCAGTCTTTCTGTTGTTGTTCTTTTACTATGCATCCCTCTCCATGAGAAATATTTATATCTGGGTTGTTGGTACTAGCATCCACATATGAGGGACACCATTTGTCGTTTGTTTTTCTGGGACTGTGTTACTTCACTTAACATAATGTCTTCCAGCTCCATCCATTTACCTGCAAAGTTCATGATGTTGTCCCTCTTTACTGCTGCATAGAACTCCATTGTATACATGTACCACATTTTCTCTATCCACTCGTCAGTTGAGGGGCACCTGGGCTGGTTCCAGCTTTTTGCTATTGTGAACAGAGCTGCAATAAACATAGCTGTGCATGTATCTTTGCAGTAAGTTGTGTCTTGTGGGTATATACCCAGGAGTGGTATGACTGGGTCAAATGGAAGGCTCATTTTGAGTCTTTTAAGGGTTCTCCACACTGCTTTCCATAGTGGCTGTACAAGTTTACATTCCCACCAGCAATGGATGAGTGTTCCCCTTTCCCCACACCCTCTCCAGCACTTGGCATCATTTGTTTTCTTGATCCTAGCCAGTCTTACTGGAGTAAGATGGTATCTTAAGGTGGTTTTAATTTGCATTTCCTTAATTATTAGCGATGTTGAACACTTCTTAAGGTGTTTCTCAGCCATCTCTAATTCCTCCTCTGTGAAGTCTCTGTTCAGATCTTTGCTCCATCTTCTGAGTGATTCATTTGTTTTCTTTCTTCTTTGTTTTTTGAGTAGCTTGTATACTCTGGAAATTAATGCTTTGTCAGATGTATCTGCTGTGAAGGTTTCCTCCTATTCTGTGGGTTTTCTCTTCACTTCCTTTATTGTTTCCTTTGATGCACAGAAGCTTTTGAGTTTAATGAGGTCCCATTTGTCAATTGACAACCTTATTTCTTGTGCAGCTGTTGTCTGATTTAAGAAGTCTTTGCCTACACCTTTTTTTCCCCTTCCTTCCCTCCTCGTTGTTTATGGAGTGTTGACTTGTCTAGTTTTCAGGATTTCAATTTTGTTTATATATTGGATACTGAAAGTCTCTTCCTTTCCTGTTTTGAATGTTCTCTTAATCCACTGGATACTCTCTCCTCAATTCCAGTTGTTGGGGGGGTATTCCTGACTTAGCCCCCGCCCCGGTACCTTCCTAGACCAGTGGCGGGCTGGTCCTGACCCCCTGCCCTGCTCAGGACCAGAATATGGCATCTGTGCCTGACTCCAAACCCAGGATCCCCTCCCACTTGTGACTTGGGGGGGCGTGGCCACCCAGCTCGGCAAGCAAGCTCTGGCGGGATTTACGAGTCTGGTCTAGGTCCGCCAGTCACTGGCCCTCTCTGCCACAACTCAGCAAATCAATTGTCCTGCACCCGTGGGTCAATGCCCCAAGTTTACCTTCCTGGACCAGTGGCGGGCTGGTCCTGACCCTCCTTCCCTGCTCAGGACCAGAATATGTCGTCTGCCAAAAACACATAATCTTATATTAACAGACAAGTGTATCTCGCACCATTCATTAAGGATGCTTCCTTTTTGAAATAGATGGAGACTATTGTCGAGTTCCACAACCGGTCAAATTCAGAGAATATATGACTAGAAGGTGTCTAGTCCCAAGTGACACATCTACTATGAAACGTCTACATTTAAGGCTCAGGGAAATCGTAGAAGAGGGGCTAGAAGAATATAAAAGCCAGAGGGACAATACCCCTGCCACTAGTTAATGCTTTGTAGACATGATAGGAAAACTGTACCAATGAAATCCCATACGGTAGTCTAAGATCTGCATAATGATGAAACCAATTGAAATTCCAAGGTGGATTGGGGGAATGTCTCTGGGTCCCTATCCCAAGATGAAGAATTGTAGGCAATCAATGAACAGCGAGGGACAGAAAATCAGTTTTCTTCAGAGATTTGGTCCTTGAGAGGTTTGTGGTACTGAAGACATTCCTAAACACAGGTACACAGAAACACCACTAAGTGGACTCAGTATACTGTATCTCAATGCTGGAGAGATGGCTCAGCAGTTAGGAGCACTGGCTGCTCTTACAGAGTACTTGAATTTGGTTCCCAGCTCTTACATGGCAGCTAACAACTGTCAGTAACTCCAGTTCAGGGGATCCAATGCTCTCTTCTGTCCTCCACAGGTGTTGCATGATACAGGTACACTTACATACATGCAGGCATAACATTCATACACATAAAATTTAAAAAAAATGTATGTTTATAAATGTATGTGTATACATAACACTAATAAGACAACAGGACATTGAGAAGGAGCATGAGGACATGGGAGTACATGGGAGGGATGGAAAATAATTCAAAGACAATACACATGTATGAAATTCTCAAAAATAAAAAAGACAAAAAGCATCGAGCATCACTTGATAAAATATTCATAATACTTAGAGAGCGTGATGTATCCTTTAAGAGGCTATCTGAATCTCTTGGTATATTATAGAGCATACAGTGCATTTTGCTGTCAAAAAGCTGGAGAGCTCTGTCTTCTATATTTGAACCATTAAAAAACCCCTTTATATGTTTAGATAGATTAAAGATAGATGCTAAACGTAAAGGTAAAATGATTGTTTATCTTGATGGAAATGTATAGATCTCTCAGTTTGTGAGTATACAAAGTTAATGGGCATATGTTATAGGAATCTTTTTGAAGTTGGTAGGAAGAGACAGGTAGCTTTCAGTAGAAAATACAAAACAATGTATCAGAGAAAAGAGGGCATAGACTTTACTTCAGAAGTACAAAGTATTCTGAGTTACTAAGGGAAAAGAAAGTGAAATTTGAAGCCAAAATGGACCATTTCTAAATATATGGAGGTCCAATTTTTTATTTTTTTTATTTTTTTAATTTCCTCTTTTCATAAAATCCATAATAATACAAAATGATAATGAGAAAACAAAGCAAAATAAAAAGCGGTTTTTTCCCCAATTTCTTTTCTGGTAAAATGAAAAATCAGTCTACAGGGCTTGGTAACTAATTCTTCTCTATTTTTTATCTTTTCCTTTGTTTTTCTTATCCTTTCATGGTTACCAGAAGAATAAGTGTGTATGAGCTGGTCCAGGAATCCTTGAGTTCTCAGCTGAGAAAGAATCTGGTTAATTTGTGTGGGGGGGTCTCTCCCTAAACTGCCTAGTCAATTTCTAGCTCCTGTTTAGTTATGTTACCCTCTGAAAAGGGTCACCTCAATTGCCAGAAGGGATTCCGGACACTGACTTCTCTGAGTTCTTCCATGCTGAAAAGGGATGTTGGGTGTGGCTACTGGGGTATCCACCATTCAGAGGGTCTATCTAAAGGACCCCCAAAATGATAACTATAGAGGGGAAAAAAGTCCTTGACTAGTGCCCTTGAAAGTGACGTGAAGGCTGAAGTAGTTAGGTACATGATCTGGCAGGGGACCAGAAATAAGAACAGGGTGAATTCAAATGTCCAACTTAAAAGTCCATTATTATTTCTCGACAAGGGGTTTCAAAGCACCCACTTATCAGGTTTCTCCTTCTGTTCATTTGGTCATGATGTTTGGGCCCAGGATCTGTTTCCCAGGCATTTTAATAGTCAAGATATGAGTTTCCACTTAGATAGATGCTAGAAATAAAGAGGAAATTTTATTATCTAGCATTAATTGACAACAATAGTGGACTTGTCCTTTGGCTGAAGGTGACCCTATATTATTAATCAAGGCTAAGACCTAAGGATTTTTGCCTATTTAAGACTATTTCATATAACTTTAATCTTAATATCTAGAGGCACAATTTTCCCAGACTTAAAAGAACTATATTGACTAGTTATCTTTTGGTTATGCTTTCCTTTTGGGAGTTTAAGTCCACACAATCAGCTCCGATTAACCAATCTTTGTTTTCTCAAAGTCAGTTGAGGTTCTGGTCTTCAGGGTGCACTCTTGTTTTGTGTGTGTGTGTGTGTGGGGGGAGCATCTGGCTCCTTCTGTCCATTCTTAACCAGTTCCATCTACTGAGGACAAGGTCAGGTCTTGCTTCCCATTGGAGCATGAGGGAACTTTCCTCTATGTTGAGCTTCCTCTTTATAGACTGGATACTGGCTGGAGTTCTGTTAGTGGATCTCCAAGACCTCCCTGCTCAGGAAGCCTGGTGACTCACAATTGGAGAACATTCTAAGAGATGCCCCCAGAAAAAATATCCCCTGGGACTAATTGACCTCAGAGGGCAAGGAACAAAATTGTCCCTTAAATCCCTTGGCCAAATTGGTATGTTAAGTATGGGCATTAAGCATCCAAAAAGCAAAGTTACAGCAATCTGATACTTTTAATTAGTATATCATATTTAGATAAAGCTTGAAAACAAGCCCAAGAAGTCTTGCATAAACATTGACTGAAAGAGTTTAGCACTGTAAGATAAGCAGGCAAAGTCAATGAGAGAGATGTAAACAATTTTAGGTGTATCTTAAATGTAAACAATTTACTACAAACAGAAATAGTCTATTTTCCCAGACCCCATATCCTGGTTTGTAATTTTCCAATAACAGGAAACATACCTATTGACCAGAATTAAGCTGCTTGCTAATGGTTCAGGGAAGTAAACCTAGCTTTTCTTGAGTCAAATTATCTTGAAATGAGCAGAGCAGATATCAAAAGTAACACATACGTAATAGACAGAGACAAAGAATATCTTTCATCAGTCAGAGGTAACCCATTACTTGCTATGCCTCTTTGATCCGAATTTACAACTAGAAGTCCAGTACCAGCTTGGAATGGACTGAGAACCAACAAAAACCCTTTATGGTTATAATCCCATTTAGATCAGCTTTAGGCTTTTCCAAGATGGCAGCTCCTAGGGTGGAGGGTGTGTTCTGAGCAGTTAATGACAAAATCGGAGAGGGGAATTTAAGGGCCATCAAGAGCGTTGGAAAGTGTTGGAGGTTGTCCAAGGGCATTTGGATCCTTAGGGACTATGATTTTCCACTATCAACACTGACTGAGGGCATCAAGAGACAAGAGGGAAAGCCCCAGTGTCAGCTGAGCCTTTCTCCTACTAAACCCATGTACAGACCTTGGCACCTGGCCCTGGGGATCTGTCCTTAGATTATGGGTAGTGTACAGTGATTCTGTGAGTACAGCTCAGCAGATAGGTGTTTGAGGCTCACCTTAGATGTGGGGGACTCCAGCTGCACTGCAGTGGAGGCAGTGTGACCTTCCAGCCCACAGGTCCAGGAGTGCCTGGTCCCCTTGGGGTATGGGTTCCACAGGGCTGGCCTGGGTGTCACATGGCTTAGTCCATTGGGCAAACTGTTTGCTGGTCAGGTGAGGGGTGTTGGTCTGTAGGATAGAGTTGAGATTTTGTGTAGGAATGAAACTTTGTGTGTGGCTTGAAGCAAGAACTTGTAAGACCTGTCCTGGAAGATCTCCAGTTATCTGATAACTCTGTGGGCATTCAGAGTTATCTGTAGCAGGAAGATTTGGGATCTTACAATGATTCTTGCTTCGCTCTATCTCTGCAAAGTTCCAGGCCCCTTCCCTTGAGGCATTGAGCAAAACGTCACACCTCTAGTTACCTGTTGCACAAACCGGAGCTCTGCAGCCCCCCAATTAGAACCAAGTTGGCTCACCCCTCCCTTCCACCTGCCCCCCACTTCCTTGCCCAGAGCACAGTAGACTTAAATATATAGACCTCATTGACAGAAAATAAACAGGGTTTCTTCCTCCCGGCTCTCCTTGTGTGAGTCTGCTTATTTTTCCTACGGGTGATCTCCAGCAGTTTTCCCTCCCCCTTCTTGTGAAAGCAAAAGCTTAGAGACTGCCAGCCTGCAGGCAGGAGGCAAGTCCTGGAGCTGAGCTGAGAAGGGAAGACCTTCTCAGGTCAGGATTGTGGAATGCAATCGTGAGTGACTCAAAGATATTGAGCAAAGATAACTGACCCAACAACTGGTGCCCAGAATATGCAGCTTGACTTTCCACCAAAGGAAGAAGGAAATAAGGTATTTCTCGGTCTCTCTCTCAGTTCCTGATTTCCTCCACGTGAGGGAGATCTCAGAGGGTTTTACTGTAGAGACAAGGAGATACCCCCCTAACCAGGGTAGTCATGACCAGCTATGGTATATCTCCATGGAATTTAACTCTTTTCCCACGAGAGATTAATCTTTGAATCTGCTTTAAGTCTCTGTCCTCTACACGGCCAGCTTGGCACATCTCTTCCCATGAGGTTAGTCTTTTGAACTGTCTCTTTCCTTAGCCACTAACATTTCCTATCTCTATAAGTCTCTGTCCTCTATACAGCCAGCTTGACACATCTCTTCCCATGAGGTTAATCTTTTGAACTGTCTCTTTCCCTAACCATTAGCACTTCCTATCTCTCTTTACATGTGTAACAAACAGACATGCCAAAAAGACCCACAGGCTAAGAAAATAAAAACGCTCCTCAAGAGTCAAGAAGTTAAAATTTCCACGTGGGAAGCTGCCTCCTTTTGGAATGAGACTCTTAATATTGCCCCATGGATGTCCCCTGCAGACTTATGGAGTTCAGAATCCTGGATGTGTGTGGCACAGAACGCTAGACAGTGAGAAAATGCTCTGGCATCTCTAACATTCTTGCCACTACTAGCCTCGGTGAGACAATGCCTAGGGCCTTCTCACCAAACCTTGCCAGGAAAGGAAAACAACAAAATTAAATTGCAGACCCCCTCCTCTCAAGAACCTGCAAAAACTCCCCTTGAGAACCCCAATAAAATTCCCTCTGAAAGCCCCCAAGCTTCAGAACCAGTAAAATAGAACAGGATAATAAAAACATCCAAGGAGCTATCCTTAACCTTTCCCCTAATTATCAGCCACTCCCTGTCAAGGGGCCAGAAACACCTTCACTCTCAACCTCTTCCCTCTCTGCTACAGAAAAACTGTGCCAGATTTGGGATAACCAGACTCAGGGTCACCCTCTAAACTGGTACCCATACCAGGCAAGTGAGTTGAAAGAACTCAGGCAAGCAGTCAGAGAGGATGGTGTCCAGGCACCATGGACAAAGTCCATTCTCCAGAGCTTTTGTGCTTCTCTTAACACTCCACAGGACTGGAGAGATATCTGTAGATCTTCACTCCCAGGTCTGCTATTTTTACAATGGGAAGCACTGTACAGAGATGAATGTCTCCAACAGGTTCAGAGAAATCAAGGGCAACCTAACATAGACTGGTGTTATGAACAGCTCTTTGGAGAAGAAGATTTTAGTGCAGGGATGCAACAGGCCGGACTGGCCCCACGGTACTTTGACCAGGTTCGCCAGGCCTGGGATAGACTTACACCACCCACTGAATCCCAGGCCATTTCCTCCTTATTATTTCCTAGGCAAAAACCTGAGGAACCCCTGTTTGACTTTATCTTAAGAACTAAAAGCAGCCTAGAGAGGAAGATCCCCAACTTTGCAGCCATAGAGATACTCCTCAAAAATATTGTTTGGGAGGGAATGAATTCAGAGTGTAAACAAGTGTGCCAGGGCTTAAAAGATGACCATTATGACAGATGTATAGTGGCAACTCAGGACGTGGGCACAGCCTCCCACAAAGCTAATTACCTACCTTAAGCCTTTGTGGGTGCTGTTACCACAAATGAAAAATGTTTTAACTGTGGAGACAGAGGTCATTGGAAAAGACAGTGCCCGAAAGCACCAGTCTCTCCCAGAGGGTCTCCTGAACACCCCCCAAATTCACTTGGGTGACTGCCCATACAGGAGAGAAAGCCAAAGACCTCACTGTCCACCTACTTTCTACCTTTGCTACCAGGGGCATCCCCAAACATATTAAAATGGACAATGGGCAAGCATTTGCTAGCTCTCGCTTTAAGTCATTTTGTCAATTATGGAATATTGTACATCATACAGGTATCCCTCATAACCCACAGGGTCAAGGCATCATAGAATGGATCCATCAGGTCCTAAAAAAGTCAGTTATTAAAACAAAAGGTAGGGAAATACCCTCCTAACATCCAGCTGGCCATGGCATTAGCAAGCCTAAACCTCTTTAACATTTACAGAGATTCAAAGTGTCCAGCCATAGTCAAACATTGGCAGACACCCAGCACTTTCCTCAAATACTTGTCAGATGGAAAGACCACCTAGACAATCAGTGGAAAGGACCCAATCCACTGTTAACAACTAGGAGGGGCTTTGCTTGCATCTTCCCACAGGATTGTCCGAGACCCATTTGGATTCCAGCCAGAAATGTCAGATTCATCCCCGGCGACCAAAAAGATAGCATGCCTGTCACTCTGGAAGAAACTTGAACAACTCTTCACTTCTGAAAAATCCATGTGTTCCCCCTCTGCAGCCCTGTCTGTCATCCTTTTAGCTGCTCTGATAATAGTTCAAACTAACTCTATCTCTGCCCAGCCTGAGAACAGACCTCTGACCTGGACCCATGTCTGGTGATTTTTGTCACCAAAAATTTTGGATTTTGGATGCTGCGACCAGACCCAGATCATCAAAAGAGAGAGATTTTCATCCCAGTTCTGGTCAGCCTAGGCATCACTCTCTCCATGGCAGTGATGGGAACTGCAGGGGGAGCCCTAGCAAAGGTTTACAGCATGGAAGTGGACTTCCAAACTAAGCTTGATGAGGCAATAGCATCCACAACATATAGCCTTGAATCGCTCCAGAGACAGATAACTTCTCTGGCTGAGGTGGTGATGCAGAACCAGCCAGCCTTGGATTTACTGACTGCAGAAAATGGGGGGACCTGTGTGTTCCTGAGAGAGGAATGTTGTTTTTTATTTAAATGAGTCTGGTATTGTTGAGCAAAATGTTAAAACTCTGAGGGACCTCAGGAAAGAACTCCATGATAGGTACTCCCCTCAAGTTTTTGTCCTGTGGTTTTCCAACCCCCTGACCACCTGGTTACTTCCCTTGCTGGGACCCATTGTCACCCTAGGAGTCCTCCTGACTATCGCACCCTGTGTTCTCTGGTTTACAAAAACCGAATCAATTCACTCACTGAAGTTGCAGCCAAGACTGTTCTAGTCCAATACCAGGCCATCCCAAGGGACTCCCTAGAGGACCTTGTCATTACTGCTCCATTTTAATTAAAAAACAAAGGATGGGATGTGGGAATGAAACTTTGTGTGTGGCTTGAAGCAAGAACTTGTAAGACCTGTCCCGGAAGATCTCCAGTTATCTGATAACTCTGTGGGTATTCAGAGTTATCTGTAGCAGGAAGATTTGGGATCTTACAATGATTCTTTGCCCTATGTCTGCAAAGTTCCAGGCCCCTTCCCTTAAGGCATTGAGCAAAATGTCACACCTCTAGTTACCTGTTGCACAAACCAGAGCTCTGCAGCCCCCTAATTAGAACCAAGTTGGCTCACCCCTCCCTTCTGCCTGCCCCCCACTTCCTTGCCCAGAGCACAGTAGACTTAAACATATAGACCTCACTGACAGAAAATAAATGGAGTTTCTTCCACCCGGCTCTCCTTGTGTGAGTCTGCTTATTTTTCCTATGGGTGATCTTCAGAAGTTTTCCCTCCCCCCTTCTAGTTAGAGTGAAAGCCTAGAGACTGCCAGCCTGCAAGCAGGAGGCAATTCCTGGAGCCAAGCTGAGAAGGGAAGACCAGCGTGTGGAATGCGATCACGTGTGACTCAAAGATATTGAGCAAAGACTACTGACCCGACAATTTTGGAGCCTAAAGTATCTACACCAGTACATCAATTAGAAGGTCAACAAGAACACCTGGGGACTATAACCAAAATCAGTGTCATATCAATAAACACCTAAGCTTCACCTTAGAACGTCTTCCAACATAAGCTACCCAAATATCTAAATCTCAACAAAAGAAAAATAATACAAAAGTCTCCGGTTGATCTCTGCCAAATACTAATATCCCTATTCAAGCACCTTCTACTGAAGACCCCTCAGATATAACTCAGGATACAGATCTCAAAAGAACTTATGAATATGATTAGAGAAATTAAGGAGTTGAGGGAATTTAAGGAGCTTATAAACATGGAAGGATCTAAAAGAAGTCAGGGATAAATTGAAAGAGGACAATGATAAATTGTGGAGTGAAATTACAAAAGGTACAGGAACATTGAAGAAAATTCAAGTTGAAATGAAAAAGGAAATGCAACATTCCACAAACAACTTGTAGGCCTAAACATTTTAAGTAGACAATTTTCAAAAGGGAATAGCAAAAATGAAAGGGCAAGCTTTCTCACAAACCCTTCATTACCTTCAGGCATGGAGGCCAGTTGAAGAAATGCCCAAGTGTGGGTGTCTCTTCAGTTTTTTAAGTAGAGACCCTGAGTTCTGTAATGAGAGAAGGGATGTAATTCATTTCAATATAATTATTCATGGAATGAACAAAACTAACACAGGTTCATTCAGTTCACAATTCAGGTCTGGGAAGTACACAATATCATATTCAATTCAATTTGGGTCAGTGTTTGATTTTTAAAAAATTTATTTTTTTATGTGTATGAATGTACTGTCTGCATGTAGGTTTGTGCACCTATATCATGCTGTGGAGGTCAGAAGAGGGTGTCGGATTCCCCTGGAACTGGAGCTAAAGACTGTTCTCAGTCACCATGTGGGTGCTGGGGATCAAACCTGGGTCCTCTGCAAGAGCAGTCAGCGCTCTTAACCACTAGGCCATCTCTCCAGCCTCAGTGTTTGATTTTTGGAGAATTCTATAGACCTAGACATTGTGTACAACTGGGTTTCTTTTCTTTACAACCATTCTGTGAGTTGGAAGAGAGAACAGAAAGTTTGTAAGAGCCAGGGGGCATGACCATATGGAAAGAGAGTCTTAAAAGCACCCGAGACCTTGCTCTTATGAACGTACAGCAATAGTGCCAGCATGCACAAGATCCATGCAAACTAAATCAGACAAAAACCCAGAAAAGAACTGGGGAAATGGGCAGCAGGCCCCAACTTTAGACAAGGAACTATTGGCAGCTGATTACTGCTGGGTGAGGGAGAATTGATTTTGTTTTAAGAGAGTAACTCTAGAAAGGTTCACTAGACCTCAGCAATTGAACTTGACTCAACAGGCTTTAACATAAATGACAGAATTCATGAAAACTGGTAGGAGGCTATGGGAGCCTGTGAATGGGGGGTGTATAAAATGATTAAGATGATTGGTATGAAATACGCAAAATCAATAAAAGATATATAAATAAATAAAATTGAAACACAGTCATGGGCTGTCTGGGTGCAAGGCTTCCACATGTAACCTCTGAGCTCTGTGATTCTCTTGCTCATTCCACTGGCTCTTTCTTAAAAGTTCTGCTCCCTGTATCTTGATGTGCCTTGAGGCACTCACATCTTTCTCCTCACCCTTTTCTGCTGTGCAGCATGGTCTAATGCTAAGCTCAGGTGGTCCTCTTTCCCTCTTCATATTGAGTTAATCCCCAGAAGAATGGCTCCTATTCTTTTTTTTCACATAAATTTATTTTTATTTTTTTATCAAGTCTAGACCCGTGTCCCCCCCATTCCTCCACCCCACTAGAGCTCATGCATTCTGCCAAACATGCTTTTCATCTCTTTCTCAGTCTTTCTCAATATTCTCCATGAGGAAGTTGACTGTTTTGAGCAGAAGTTCACTGTTTCAGTCAGTTCTTTGATGCAGTCCTTTCTGTTGTTGTTGTTGTTGTTGTTGTTGTTGTTGTTGTTGTTTCCAATATGCATCACTCCCAACTGCTTGGACAAAAGCTCAAGGGGCCGTGCATGAGAAATACTTACAACTAGGTAATTGGCACTAGCATCCACAGATGAGGGATATCATTCATCATTAGTTTATCTGGGACTGTGTTACTTCACTCAG
>VZQC01007598.1:2131966-2184910 GCA_009823505.1 Rhizomys pruinosus
ATTTTATTTATTTCCGTATGTGCATGAATGTATTGTCTGCATGCAAGTCTGTGCACCCGTGACGTGCAATGCTGCGGAGGTCAGAAGAGGGCGTCGGACTCCCCTGGAACTGGAGTTCTCCTGGAATTGGAGTTTCAGACGGTTTTCGGCCGCCATGTGGGTGCTGGGGATCGAACCCGGGTCCTCTGCAAGAGCGGTCGGCGCTCTTAACCGCTAGGCCATCGCTCCAGCCCCAGAGTCCCTCTCTTAAAGAAGGCCAGCTTTTCCTCACCTGACCATAATCAGCTGCCAATATTTCTTCAGTTAAGTTTGGATTCTGTTACCCATTTCTGCACCCATGCTGGATTTTTGTCTGGTTGAGTTTGCATGGTCATGTGTCACTTTGATTATTTTTGTAGACCACTTTCTAGTATTTTTGTTGTTGTCAAAAAAATCTGTCGATAATTGTATTGAGAAAAAAATGTACAGTAGTTCCTACTTTTCTATAGGGGGTACAGTTCAAGACCTCAAATATATGCTCAAAACTGTAATTAACCCCAGAATCCAAATAAGTGGGCCAACCTAATTTTGAGATTTCAGACTCTAAAACAGTGAAATCAACAAATAATCAATAAAGTCATTTTCTTCATAAATACATAGTCTCAAGGATTTCTCATAGCAACAAAATGTAAGGTAGTAAATCCTGTGTAGTTAGGATTGTCTAGTGAGCATAGATGCACTGGATAAAAGGATGAAGTATGTCCCAGGTATAATGGAACAGGATGGTACAGGATTTCAGCATGTTACTCAAAAGATATATAAGTAAAACCTTTTAAAATATATTTGGAATTTTCCATGTAATGCTTTCAGACACGATAGATTACAAGAAACTCAAAAGTGTGGGAAAGACAGCTGAAAGAAGGAAGACTGTGAAAAGTGACTTTTAGGGGGTAGAGAGTTGTCTCAGTAGTTGAGAGTGCTTTCTGCTCTTGCAGAGGACCCAGGTTCGAATCCCAACACCCACAACATAGCTAACTACTATCCATAACTCCGATTTCAGAGGAATCCAATGCCCTCATCTGACCTCTGAGAGCATTGCATGACAGATGCATTACATACATGGCCATGGAAGACAGAAAAGGGCACTGAATCCATTCGAACTGGAGTTACAGATGATTGTTATCCACCATGCTTGTGCTGGGATCTGAACCCAGGCCCTGTGGTGGAGCTCTTAACCACTGAACCACCTCTCCAGACCCCTTATTGGCTTTTGAAAGTATATAATATGTCTTGGTGTGGATCTTTCTCTCCTTTCTTTCTTTCTTTCTTTCTCTTTCTTTCTTTCTTTCTTTCTTTCTTTCTTTCTTTCTTTCTTTCTTTCTTTCTTTCTTTCTTTCTTTCTTTCTTTCTTTCTTTCTTTCTTTCTTTCTTTCCTTCCTTCCTTCCTTCCTTCCTTCTTTCTTTCTTTCTTTCTTATCACATTCTCCCTCCCCCATCTCCTGTCAGATCAACTCACATCTCCCTACCCCTCATTTCTACACACACACACACACACACACACACACACACACATACACACAATTTAGTCAAATGAGTGTTCCCTAAAAACTCTTGGGTGTGAGTTCATCCCCTGGATCATGGTCAACCTACTCTGAATGATATCCTTAAAGAAAAGACTCTCTACCTTTCAGCACTAATCAATTGCCAATATTTGCTAGGTTGGGGTGGGACTTCTGCCCACCTCCCCACTCCATGCTAGAACCTTGTCCTGATTAGGTTGGCACAGGTCTTGTGCCTGCTATCCCAACTGCTCTGGGTTCTTATGTGCAGCCGCCCTTTGTGTCTAGGAGAGACTGATTCTTTGTAGTCATCACAGCCTCTGGCCCTAGCAATCTTTCTGCCTCCTTTTCTGTAATGCTGCTGAACCTTTGGGGAGGAGATATGATATAGATCTCTTATGTGGTGTTGACTACAGTGGGTGTCTTGAGATAATTTTATTTAATTTCTTGAACTTCTTGGTGTTTATATTTGTACATTTTAACAATTGGGAAAATTTTCAGTGGTTACTATTAAATATTTTCTTTGCTTATTTGGTGTTTCTTCCTGGTTTAGAATTCCCACAATGCACTTGCTGAGCCACTTGGTGGTGGTCCATTATTCTGGTAAGATCCCTTAACTTTGCTGCAACTTTTCTCTCTCAAATTCTGTAGTTTCCAAGTCTTCGAGTTTGTTAATTCTTTTTTTTTTCTATCATTTCAAAATTGCTTTGTGGCTGAGTAGGGTGACATACACCTTGAATTCTATCATGCCTTGTGGAGGATCTCTGTGAGATTAAGGCTATCCTGGTCTACGGTAAAGAGTTCCAGGCTAGCCATGGCCACATAGGGAGACTCTGTCCCAAAAGCAAGAAACAAAACCAAAAAAAAAAAAAAGCAAACACATTTGCTTTACCTAGATCTCTTTTCTTTCAGGTGTTTTATTTTTCAGCTCTAGGATGTCCTGTACATTTTACATTAGGTTTTCTATTTCTTCATTGGTATTTCCATTTTAGCTAATGTTTTCTGTGCTTTCTCCACGTATTTTTGGTCCATTGAGCATCTTTAATATCACTGTGTTAAAGTCATTGTTAGTATGTCTGCCATAACATTTTTTGGGGGAGAGAATTTCTATTGATTTATTTTCCTTTTTTTGTTTTTTGAGACAGGGTCTCCTTATAGCCCCAGCTGGCCTGGAACTCACTCTGTAGACCAGGGTGGCCTTGAACTCACAGAGATCCACCTGCCTCTGCCTCCTGAGTGCTAGGGTTAAAGGTGTGTGCCACCATGCCCTGCTTAAAGAGGGTTCTTAGCTGCCATGTGGGTACTGGGAATCTAACCCAGGTCCTCTGCAAGAGCAATCAGTGCTCTTAACCACTGAGCCATATCTCCAGCCCCAATTTTCCTTTTTTGAATGAAGCATGTGTTTCTGTTTCTTGGTATGTCTTTTGATTTAATCCACTAGTTATTAATCCAATAATGGGGAGACTCTGGAAATTGGATTCCCCAGTTTTTTTTTTTTTTTTTGGTCTTTTTGAGACAGGGTCTCCCTGTAGCCCCAGCTGTCCTGGAACTCGCTCTGTAGACCAGGCTGGCCTTGAACTCACGAAGATCCACCTGCCTCTGCCTCCCAAGTGCTAGGATTAAAGTCGTGTTTTTATTGTTATAGATTTTGGGTTGAATACCATCTTCAGAGTCCAATGTTTAGGTCTTCTCAGATGTTTTCCGAGTTGCCATCTTTCCCCAGTCATTTACAGTCAATCCTTTGCATGTGCTATTGCTTTTGAATGCCCAATTCCTCGATGGCTGCCTCCCTAAGAGAAAAAGGAGAACAGTAAAGGAGACAAAGGGGGCTTTCTCTTTAAATAATCAATCAGGAAATCATGTCAGCTAGGAAGTGAAGGTCTTGCAACAACAGGAGGAAGATTGGAGAATGCTTGTTCACTTCTTGTTCTGAATGTCTTGGATCAAAATCAGCAATCAGCCATGAGAGTCCAGGTGATATTTGTAGGGCAGAGTCAGTCTAGCTCCTACGGAAACAGGCACATATATGTCTTCCAGGTAATCACTGGAGGCAAATGTCAGTTGATACTGTGCAAAGATGCTATTGATGGTAATTGATTGCAATCCATTGCTTATGTCTTGTCCTGGAAGTTGCAAACCTTCAACAGATTTGCAAAAGTGTCCCTCTCAGGTGGATTCCGCTAGGTTAGTTATTTTCTAGATGAGGACATAGGTGCCTGGCACTCTTTTCTCAGTCCTCTGCCCAACACCCTCTCACTACTAATGCATTTTTAATTTATAAAATACCTTTTCAAAAAAATAAAAATACCTTTTCATTTTTCAGAACTCAACTTTTCCATAGCACTCTCCTTTACTATTTCACTATTATCTCAATATCCTTATTTAAGTGTTAAGAACATATCCTCCTATAGTCTATCGGATTCTTCTCTGTACCCCTTCCTTTACTGTATTTGTACATTCCCATGTCTCTACAAATTTTTGTTGGTTCTTTTTAAAAACATTTTTGTTGAAGTTTTGTGAATTTCATACATTGTTTCTCAGTCCAATCTAGACTCATCTCCCCTTCTATGCCCCCCACCCCACCTGAGTTCATGCACCCTGCCATTCCTGCCCTGTATCTTTTTCTGATTCTTTTCAAAGTTTTTCAAAGCAGAGGATTATTGGCCTTGGAAGAACTTTACTATTTCAGTCAGTTCCCTGTCCCAGTTTCTCTGCTGTTGTTTTTCCCTCCAATCTGTATGGCTTCAACATATGCATGTATATACATCACACCTATACTAAAATTATATTATCTGTACACAAACTGTCATTTCCATATCATGTTTTTCCTTTTTTCACATTTTTCCTTTTTAATTTATATTACTCTAAAGGATGCCTATATATCCTCCACCCATATACCAAAATTACAAAGTCTAAAAAGAAGTGGCGAGTTAATTCTAGATCCCATTAAGGGATTTACATTATAAGAGCACAGCTGCTTCCAAGTAAAGGGATATATAACATTGCTTTTGCTCAGTTTGCCTTACAACTTGGTGCTAACAGCCACATTTGTGGTTTGCTTTTCTGGGACTGTGTTACTTCACATAACATAATATCTTCTAGTTCCATCCCTATACCTGCAAAGTTCATGATGCCATCTTTCTTCTTCTTTTTTTTTATCAGAGCCTTTAAACCAATGTTGTTTAATATAAACATATTTACTTTTACTAAGTCCTAAAACACCATGTAACCTGTAGACAGAGTCTAGGCAAAACTGGATACTTGTTGAACTCACGTCAATTAAATATGCATTAATTGAATATACACCAGTGTCCCTCTCCCGCCCCTACCACCCTTCCCGATTCACCATTTCAGTCAGTTTTCTGATGCAGTTTTTCTGTTGTTGTTCTTTTAATATGCATCCATCTCCACAAGAAATATTTATAACTGCGTTATTGGCACTAGCATCCACATATGAGGGACACCATTTGTCGTTTGTTTTGCTGGGACTGTGTTACTTCACTTAACATAATGTCTTCTAGCTCCATCCATTTACCTGCAAAGTTCATGATGTTGTCCCTCTTTACCACTGCATAGAACTCCATTGTGTACATGTACCACATTTTCTCTATTAACTTGTTGGTTGAGGGGCATTTGGGTGAATTCCAGCTCTTTGCTATTGTGAAGAGAGCTGCAGTGAACATGGTGTGGTTGTATCACTGCAGTAGGATGAGTCTTGAGGGTATATACCCAAGGGTGGTATGGCAGGGTCAGGTGGTAAGGTAATTTTGAGTCTTTTCAGGGTTCTCCATATGGCGTTCCATAGTGGTTGTACAAGTTTACATTTCCACCAGCAGTGGATGAGTGTTCCCCTTTCCCTGCAACCCCTCCAGCATTTGGTGTCTTTTGTTTTCTTGATCTTAGCCATTTGTATTAGAGTGAGATGATATTTGAGAGTGGTTTTAATTTGTATTTCTTTAATAATTAATGATGTTTAACACTTTTAAAGATGTTTCTCTGCTATCTTTATTTCGTTTTTTAAATTTATTTATATATATATTTTTTATCAAATTTAGACCCGTGTCCCCCCATCCCCCACCACACCAGAGCTCATGCATTCTGACAAACATGCTTTTCATTTCTTTCTCAGTCTCATTCAATATTCTCCATGTGGAAGTTGACTGTTTTGAGCAGAAGTTCACTGTTTCAGTCAGTTCTTTGTTGCAGGCTTTTCTGTTGTTGTTGTTTCCAAAATGCATCTCTCCCAACTGCTTTGGACAAAAGCTCAAGGGGCCATGCACAAGAAATACTTACAACCAGGTAATGGGCACTAGCATCCACAGATGAGGGTTACCATTAGTACTTTGTTTTTCTGGGACTGTGTTACTTCACTCAGCATGATGTCCTCTAGCTCCAGCCATTTTCCTGCAAAGCTCATGATGTCGTCTTTCTTTACTGCTGCATAGAACTCCATTGTGTAGATGTACCACATTTTCTCTATCCATTCGTCAGTTGAGGGGCATTTAGGTTGGTTCCAGCTCTTTGCTATTGTGAAGAGAGCTGAAATAAACATGGCCGTGCATGTATCTCTGTGGTGGCGTAAGTCTTGAGGGTACATGCCCAGGAGTGGTATGGCTGGGTCGGGTGGCAAGTTCATTCCAAGTCTTCCAAGGGTTCTCCACACTGCTTTCCATAGTGGCTGTACGAGTTTACATTCCCACCAGCAGTGGATGAGTGTTCCCCTTTCCCCACAACCTCTCCAGCACTTGGTATCATTTGTTTTCTTGATCCTAGCCAGTCTTACTGGAGTAAGATGATATCTTAAAGTGGTTTTGATTTGCATTTCCTTAATGATTAGTGATGTTGAGCAGTTCTTGAGGTGTTTCTCAGACATCTCTAATTCCTCGCTTGTGAAGTCTCTGTTCAGTTCTTTGCTCCATCTATTGAGCGGGTCGTTTGTTTTCTTTTTTCTTTGTTTTTTGAGTAGTTTATATATTCTGGAAATCAATGCTTTGTCAGATGTATCTGCAGTGAAGGTTTCCTCCCACTCTGTGGGATTTCTCTTCACTTCCTTGATTGTTTCTTTTGATGTACAGAAGCTTTTGAGTTTGATGAGGTCCCATTTGTCAATTGTCGACCTTAATTCTTGTGCAGCTGCTGTCTGATTTAGGAAGTCTTTTCCTACGCCTATGTCTTGTAGTCTGCTGCCA
This sequence comes from Rhizomys pruinosus, assembly GCA_009823505.1. Classification (NCBI taxonomy): domain Eukaryota; kingdom Metazoa; phylum Chordata; class Mammalia; order Rodentia; family Spalacidae; genus Rhizomys; species Rhizomys pruinosus. The sequence continues at coordinate 2,138,694 of VZQC01007598.1, forward strand.
ACTTTTTCTTCTATCACCTTCAGAGTTTGGGGTTTCACGTTGAGGTCTTTAATCCATCTGGAGTTGACTTTTGTACAGGGTGAGAGGTAGGGGTTTAATTTCATTCTTCTACAAGTGGTGATCCAGTTTTGCCAACACCACTTGCTGAAGATGCTGTCTTTTCTCCATTGTGGTTTCTTGGCCCCCTTGTCAAATATGAGATGGCTGAAATTGTATGTGCTCAGATTTGGATCTTCGGTTTTGTTCCATTGGTCAACAGGTCTGTTTTTGTGCCAGTACCAGGCTGTTTTTATGACTATAGCCCTGTAGTATAGTTTAAAATCTGGTATAGAGATCCCTCCTGTGTAGCTCTTTTCACTCAGGATTGATTTGGCTATTCGGGGTCTTTTGTTTCTCCAAATGAATTTAAGAACTTTTGTTTCCAAGCCTGTGAAGAAACTCTTGGGGATTTTGATTGGGATTGCATTAAATCTATACAAGAGTTTTGGTAAAATGGACATTTTTACAATGTTAATTTTCCCAATCCATGAGCATGGGAGGTTTTTCCATCTTCTGAGGTCTTCTTCAATTTCTTTCTTTAAGGGTTTAAAATTTTTGTTGTAGAGGTCTTTGGTGTCTTTGGTTAGGTTTGTTCCTAGGTATCTTATTGTTTTTGAGGCTATTGTGAGTGGGAAGGTCTCTTTGAATTCTTTCTCCAGTTGCTTGTTCTTGGTGTAAAGAAAGGCCATTGATTTTCTAAGGTTAATTTTGTATCCTGCCACTTTGCTGAAGCTGTTAATCGTTTCTAGGAGTTTTCTGGTGGAGTTTTTTGCATCCCTTAAGTAAACAATCATATCATCAGCAAATAGGGATAGTTTGACTTCCTCTTTTCCAATTAGTACTCCTTTAATATCCTTTTCTTGCCTTATTGCTCTAGCAAGTGTTTCAAGCACTATATTGAAGAGGAGTGGTGATAGGGGGCAGCCTTGCCGAGTTCCTACCTTTAAAGGGAATGTTTCTGTCATTTCCCCATTTAGGATGATATTGGCTGTGGGTTTCCTGTATATGGCTTTGATTACATTGAGGAATGATCCCTCCAATCCAATTCCTTCTAGGACTTTAAGCATGAAGGGATGCTGGATTTTGTCAAAGGCTTTTTCAGCATCAATTGAGATGATGGTGTGGTTTTTGTCTTTGATTCCGTTTATGTGTTTGATGATGTTTATTGATTTTCGTATGTTGAACCATCCCTGCATCTCTGGTATGAATCCAACTTGGTCATGATGGATGATCTTCTTGATGTGGGTCTGTATGCGATTTGCCAGTATTCTGTTTAGAATTTTGGCATCTGTGTTCATGAGGGAGATGGGTCTATAATTCTCCTTTTTAGTTGTATCTTTGCCTGGTTTTGGTAATAGAGTGATGTTGGCTTCATAGAAGGAATTTGGGAGAGTTCCCTCTGATTGTATACTTCTAAACAGTTTCAGAAATAATGGTTGTAGGTCTTTTTGAAATGTTTTATAGAATTCTGCTGTGAAACCGTCTGGGCCTGGGCTTTTTTTAGTTGGGAGGCTTCTTACTACATCCTCTATTTCTTCATATGTTATGGGTCTGTTTAAGCTGCTGGTCTCCTCTTGGCCAAGCTTTGGTGATTCCCAAGATTTCAGATATTCATCCATTTCTTCTAGATTTTCAAACTTGGTAGAATATAGGTTCTTGTAATATTCCCATATAATTTTCTTGATCTTTTCCTTGTCCGTTGTGATATTTCCCTTTTCATCACAGATTGTATTGATTTGGAGTTGTTCCTTCTTTCTTTTTGTTAACTGGGCTAGAGGTCTGTCTATCTTGTTTATTCTTTCAAAGAACCAACTTTTGGCTTCATTGATTTTTTGTATTGTTTTCTTTGTTTCTATTTCATTGATTTCTGCTCTGATTTTTGTTATTTCTTCCTGTCTGTTGCGTTTAGGGTTCATCTGTTGTTGCCTCTCAAGTGCTTTTAGCTGTAGTGTTAGATCATTCACTTGTGCTCTTTCTGTTTTTCTAATGTAGGCACCCAGGGCTATAAATTTCCCTCTTAGGACTGCTTTTAAGGTATCCCATAGGTTTTGTTGTGTTGTATTGTCATTGTCATTCAGTTCCAGGAATGTTTTTATTTCTTTCTTTATCTCTTCCTTGACCCATTCATTATTCAAGAGTGTGTTGTTTAGTCTCCATGTGTTCTTGTAGGCAGGAGGGCTTGTCCTGGTGTTGATGTTGAGCTTCATTGCACTGTGGTCTGACAGGATGCATGAAATTATTTCAATCTTTTTGTATTTGTAGAGGTTTCTTCTGTGTCCCAGGATGTGGTCGATTTTGGAGAATGTTCCGTGGGGTGCTGAGTAGAAAGTGTATTCTCTGGTATTAGGATGGAATGTTCGGTAGAGGTCTATGAGGTCCATTTGGTGTATCATATCGTTCAGTTCAGATGTCTCTCTGTTTATTTTTTGTCCTGTTGACCTATCCAAAGGACTCAGTGGGGTATTGAAATCTCCCACTATGAGTGTGCTGGGGTTAGTCTGTGACTTGTGGTCCTGGAGAATTGTCTTTATAAAGTTTGGTGCACCAGAATTTGGGGCATATATATTCATAATTGTGAAATCTTCTTGGTGGATTGTTCCTTTGATGAAAATGTAATGGCCTTCTTTGTCTCTTCTGATTTCTTTTACTTTGAAGTCTATTTTATCCGATATTAAAATAGCAACACCTGCTTTCTTTTTGGTACCATTTGCTTGGAATATTTTTTTCCATCCCTTCACTTTAAGGTGGTGCCTGTCCTTGAAGGTAAGATGTGTTTCTTGTAGACAGCATATCGATGGATTCTGTTTCCTAATCCAATCTCCCAGTCTATGTCTTTTGATTGGGGAATTTAGTCCATTAATATTTAAGGTTATGACTGATAGGTTTGTGTTGCTTCCTTTTGCCTTATTATCCATTTGCGGTTTGGGTTTAGGTTTCTACTTCTGCAGTTATGCTTTTATTGATTTCTCTTTCTAGGTGCCTGGGGTTGGTTGCTCCTTTCTTCTGTTCTTTGAATTGCTTCAAGTATTCTCTGAAGGGTTGGTTTTCCGGACATGTATTCTTTCAAGTTGTTTATGTCATGGAAGGTTTTTCTCTCTCCTTCAACTATAATTGACATTTTTGCTGGGTATAGTAACCTGGGTTGGCATCTATTGTCCTTTAACACTGGGAATGCTTTGCTCCAGGTTCTTCTTGCTTTCATAGTTTGCACTGAGAAGTCAGTTGTAATTCTGATAGGTTTCCCCTTATAGGTCACTTGTTTTTCTCTTGTGGCTTTAAGGATTTTGTCTGTGTTTTGGGTGTCTAGCATTTTAACTATGATGTGGCGTGGAGAACTTCTTTTCTGATCTTGTCTGGAGTTCTATGTGCTTCTTGTATTTGTATTGGTTTGTCATTTTTTAGTTTGGGGAAGTTTTCATCTATTATTCTATTGAAGATCTGATCAATACCATTCTCTTGGGATTCTTCTTCTTCCTCTATTCCTATGATGCAGAGGTTTCTTCTTCATGTGGGTGCTGGGGATCGAACCTGGGTCCTCTGCTAGAAAGGTCGGCGCTCTTAACCACTAGGCCATCTCTCCAGCCCCAGGTTTCTTCTTTTCATAGTGTCCTACAGTTCCTGGTTGTTTCACTTTTGTGTATTTTAAAATTTTTCATAATCTTTACTTGAGGTTTTTAGTTGTTCTGTGTTATCTTCCAGGTCTGATATTCTTTGTTCTGCTTCCTCCATTCTGCTTCTGAGGTTTTTTTCCATTCCTTTCCTCTTGATTGGATGAGTGTCTGATTTCCTTTTTCATTTCCCCTTCTGATTTCTTTAGTATTTCTACTTCTTTTTGGAGCTTCTCAACCTCTTCCTGTAGCTCTTTGCTTCGCTGGTTTGTTTCCTTATCTTTTTCAACATGGGATCTTTTCAGTGTTTCTACTTCCTTCTGGAATTTGTCATTCCTTCTCTCTAAGTCCTTCTTGAGTTCTTCATTCTCTTTTCTTAGTTCTTTGATTTGCTCTTTATAGTCTTGTAGTTCTTTAAGTAGGTTCCCAATTGTGTTTCTAATATCTGTGTCCTGGGCCATCCCCAAGGGGATCCCACTGTAGGAATCTTCCATAGGGCTGGTAGAGCTTAGTGTGGGATTATCCTGTCCCTTTCCCATGTTGTCTCTTCTTTGTGTTCCTGGAACATGGGCTTCTCCTTACCTGTATTCCAATGTGAGTCCTAAAGGCCTTTTCACTGTGTTTAAGGCTTGTTTTGCTTGCCTCCTTCAGATGCCTTCATAATCCCAGTTGGGGGTGGGGGACCTGCGCTTCTGCTGGTCTCAGGAGATCTCCTCTTTATTTCTTCATTTGTGAAGTCTCTTCGGTTCTTTACTCCATCTTTTGAGTGAGTCATTTGTTTTCTTTTTTTGGATATATATATATATCCAAAAATTTCTGCCCACTCTGTGGGTTTTCTCTTCACTTCACTGATTGTTTCTTTTGCTGTACAGAAGACAAGTGAGACCTCACTTGTCAGTTGTCGACCTCACTTTCTCTGTAGCTGCTGTCTGAATTAGGAAGTCTTCTACACCTATGTATTGTAGGTTGCTGCCAACGTTTTCTTCTATCACCTTCAGAGTTTTCAGTTTCACATTGAGGTCTTTGATCCATTTGGAGTTGATTTTTGTATAGGGTAAGAAGTCGGGGGTTAGTTTTATTCTTCTACATGTGGGAGTTCTGCCAACACTATTTGCTGAAAATATTGTCTTCTCTCCATTATTTCTTCTTGGCCCCTTTGTCAAATATGACATGGTTGAAAGTGTGTGTGTTCAAGTTTGAATCTTCAGTTTTGTTCCATTGGTCGACAGGTCTCTTTTTGTGCCAGTACCAGGCTATTTTTATGAGTATAGCTCTGTAATAAGTCTGGTACAGTAATTCCCCCCTGTATTACTCTTTATACTCAGGGTTTCTTTGGCTATTCAGGGTCTTATGTTTTTCCATATGAATTTAAAGATTTTTTTTCCAAGTCTGTGAAGAAACTCATGGGGATATTAATTGGGATTGCATTGAATCTGTATACAAATTTGGGTAGAATGGCCATTTTTAGTATATAAAATTTTCTAATCCATGAGCATGGGAGGTCTTTCCTTCTTCTGATGTCATCTTCAATCTCCTTCTTCAGGGGTTTAAAATTTTTGTTGTAGAGATCTTTGGTGTCTTTGGTTAGGTTTGTTCCTAGGTATTTTATTGTTTTTGAGGCTATTTTGAGTGGGAAGGTGCCCTTATATTCCTTCTACATTGCTTGTTGTTGGTGTAAAGAAAGGCTACTGATTTTTCTAAGTTAATTGTATATCCCACCACTTTACTGAAAGTCTTGTTTCCAGGAGTTTTCTGGTTGAGTTTTTATCATCCCATAGGTAAACTATCATATTCGCTGCAAAAGGGATAGGTTGATTTCCTTTCTCAACTTTTTCTTCATATTGAAGTCCCCCACTCTTAGTGTGTTGGGATTAATCTGTGCCTTAAGTTCCTGCAGGATTGTGTTTATAAAGTTGGGTGCACCAGAGTTTGGTGCATATATATTTCTGATTGTGAAATCTTCATGGTTAATTGTTCCTTTGATAAGGATGTAATGGCCCTTTTGTCTCTTCTGATTTGTTTTACTTTGAGGTCTCTTTTGTCTGATATTAAAATAGCAATTCCTGCTTGCTTTTTGTTTCCATTTCCTTGGAATATTTTTTCCCATACTTTCACTTTAAGTTGGTTCCTGTCCTTGAGGGTGAGATGTATCTCCTGTAGACTGCATATAGATGGATTCTGTTTTCTAATCCATTTTCCCAGTCTATGTCTTTTGATTGAGCAATTTGTCCCATTAATATTTAGGTTTATTATTGAGAAATGTGTGTTGCTTCTTTTAATCCTATTTTCTGTTTGCATTCTTGGTCTAGGTTTGTATTTTCATAGTTTACTTTTATTAATTTCTCTCTCTCACTGTTTGTGCATAGCCAATCCTTTCTTCTGTCCTTTGAATGGCTTTAAGTATTTTCTAAAAGGTTGGATTCCTGGACATTTATTCTTTCATCTTGTTTATGTAATGGAAGATTTTTCTTTCTCCTTCAACTGTGATCAACATTTTAGCTGGGTATAGTAATCTGAGTTGGCATCTATAGTTGTTTAATACTGGGAATACTTTGGTGCACATTCTTCTGACTTTCATAGTTTGCATTGAAAAATCTGCTGTAATTTTGATGGGTTTCCCCTTATATGTAACTTCTCTCTTGCTTTCAGTATTTTGTCTTTATTTTAGGCATCTGGCATCTAGAGTTTTAACTATGATATGGCATGACGAGTTTCTTTTCTCATCTCATCTATTTGGTGTTCTATGTTCTTCTTGTATTGTATGGGTTTGTCTTTCTCAGTTTGGGGAAATTACTCTGTTGAAGTTTTGATGAATACTGGTGTCTTGGGATTCTTCTCCTTCCTCTATCCCTATGATGTGGAGGTTTGGTTTTTTTATAGTGTCCCACATTTCCTAATTGTTCCACTCTTGCATTTAAAAAAATTCATATTCTTTTCTTGATCATTCTAGTTTTTCCACTTTATCTTCCAGTGTTAATATTCTACTTTCTTCTTCCTCCAATCTGTTCCTGAGGCTTTCTCCCATTCTTTCCTGTTGATTGGATGAGTGTTCGATTTCCTTTTTCATTTCATCCTGTGATTTCTTTAGTATTTCCTTTGCCTTTGAAGCTTGCCATTATCTTCTTGTAGCTCCCTGCTTCTCTGGTCTGTTTCCTTTTTCATTTCAGCTGGTATCTCTTCAGTGTTTCCACTTCCTTCTGGAGTTTGTCATTCTCTCCCTCTAGTTCCTTCCTGAGTTTGTCATTCTTTCCCTCTAGTTCCTTCCTGAGTTTGTCATTCTCTCCCTCTAGTTCTTTGATTTGTTCTTTATATTCCTTGATTTCTTTGAGTATGACTAAGGTTGTTCTTCTAATATCTGTGTCTTGGGTTGTTCTGGGGAAATCTCATGTGTAGGAATCTTTTATAGGACTGGTAGAGTTTTGTGTGGATTTATTCTGTGTTTTTCCCATTTTGTTTTTCGTTGTGCTTTTGGCATGGGGGTTTATTTTGTTGTTTGTATTCTGATGCAAATATCAACTTTTTCTTCATTGCTTTTGAGGCTTGCTTTGCTTGTTTTCTTCAGATGTTTTCTTTGTCTTTTCTTTGTTTATGGGGGGCTGTCTGGTCTAGGTTTCAGGTTTTCACTTTTGGTCATATATTGGAAGGTCTAGCTAACTCTTCCCTTTCTGTTCTGAAGGTTTTCCAGAAATTGGAAATAACTGGGTTGGTTCACCGCTGAGTGCTACACTCATTCTGTTTCCCTCTGGCCTCTAGGTTATCTGTGAAGCCTAGTGTGCTGGGACTGGAGTTGTGGAAGGCTCCTGTCTCTTCTACTTCCTTGCCCCTTGGACTCACTACCTCTATTCTCACTGGGAATACGAGGTGGGGGGGGTGGGTGTTGGGTTTGCTCCCTTGGCCTGAGTGCTGGCCCCTGTGCATCCTATCACTGCTGTGCTGGCTGGGAAACTCTGCCCATGCTGATCATGCAGGAGGGGTGTGATTTTTGCCTGGGTGCTTGAACCCAAGCCGCTGGGGCTGGCTTTCCTAGGGGCTGCTGCTCACCTCTCCGCACAATGGTCCCCGCTGTGTGTCCTGCTGCTGCTGTGCTGGCTGGGAAACTCCTTGTTGATTCTTGTAAGTCCATTTTAACTATGAGTGATGATTAACAAATTGTTTGGAAATTCCATAAGCAAGTGTATGTATCGTGGGTGGGAGATGTAGACTGACGTGTTTTACCTACTCATGTGACAGAGCTAGTTTATGAGTGTAAGTTTCCTTTTTCCAAAATAGAGCACTGGACTGACAAGGCGAATGTCTTTTCTTTTGAAATAATAAATTTCACAGTGGAAAATGTTCAGTTTTCCAAGTGAGAGCGCTAATCTGCTGAGAGGCTGACCCCTGTCTTACTTCTTCAGCACTTTGTATGATAACACACCCAGTACCCCACTGCATGTCTTAGAAAATAAGCTTCCAGGCTCCTCAGGTTAGATTGGGGTTGTGATTCTGAGGTATTGACAGAGATTTTAAGTAACTCTATTTGTCAGACTAACCATGCACTAATATTTAAAGATACCATTTCCCTGTCTTGAATTTTTCTTATTCTCAGGGGGGGTAAATTGGAGTTTTTTTTGTGTTCTTTGTTTCAAGTTTAGAACAACATTCTGGGGGCTGGAGAGATGGCTTAGCGGTTCAGAGCGCCGACCGCTCTTACAGAGGACCCAGGTTCGATCCCCAGCACCCACATGGCGGCCGAGAACCGTCTGAAACTCCAATTCCAGGAGAGCTCCAGTTCCAGGGGAATCCGACACCCTCTTCTGACCTCTGTGGCATTGCACGACACGGGTGCACAGACTTGTATGCAGACAGTACACACATACAGAAATAAATAAAATTAAAAAAAAAGAACAACATTTTCTTTGGTGTGAAATAATATTGCAGTCAATAATGGTGTACTGAAACACTTTACAAATTCTTAATATTTGTTGAGTTCTCATCTACTATCATTTTCTCTGCAATCTTGCTATTGAGATGAATTTATTTTTCTTATCTCAAATTTAGTAGAGTTTTGGAAAAAGAAGCATATAATTGGTATGTATAATCTATGTCTAATTTCACCTCTGTGTATATTTAACTTATATATTCAACTTAATTCCTAAACACTTAAAATATTTTATTTATTATTTTATTTTATGTGTATGAGTGTTTGGGCTGCATGTATGTAAGTGTACCCATACCCTTCAAGACCCACAGAGGTCATAAAACGGTGTAGAATTTCCCTGGAACTGAAGCTATAGACAGTTATTAGCTGCCATGTGGGTGCTGGGAATTGAATCCAGATCTTCTGCAAGAGCAGCTGGTGCTCTTAACTGCTGAGCATCTCTCCAACCCCACAATTCCTAAATCTTGTACTTATTTTACATGACAACTATTATTAATGAGGTTGTATAACTTTTACTGAATGCAAAACTTTAATTTTCTTATAATAAATAGTCTAATAAAATTTAAGAATTAATACTTCTCCTGCATTTATGTCTCACTTTCTCCCTGATCTTTATTTTTGCTGTTTTCTTTTTCCTCTCTCTTTGTTGTTTGATTTTTGTTTTTGGTCTTTTTGAGACAGGGTCTCCCTGTAGCCCCAGCTGGCCTGGAACTCACTTTGTAGATGAGGATGGCCTTGAACTCATGGAGATCCACCTGTCTCTGCCTCCCGAGTGGTGGGATTAAAAGCATGCGCCACTACACCTGGCTATAAAATATATTTTAAAACAATTCTTTTGACTATTATAAGGAGTATCATTTTTAGTGACTTAATTTCAACACCCTGGAAATACAGTTTTCTGATATTGGTCTTTGGCACTGATTTCAGTTGAATGTAGTCTTTAACTCTCTATCCTGAGTCAAAATGTAATAGAAACATATCTTATCATCAAAATTCTTGTAATAAAATGCAAAAAGAATGAACTAGAAAGAGAAATACAAGACTGAATTAATTACATGAGAGAAGACTAAGTGCTATTCTGTGAGTGTTATGTCTCCATTTGTAAACAAATATATGTACATGCACATGCACATGTGATGTGCATGTATGTAGCAGTTTAGGCTTTAACATATATTTTGTATTAGGATTCTTATAAATATTTGGAATTCAAAGCAGATATAGAAAAATGTTTGTTACATAGCAAGAGGGGGTAGGCATTGCTATTGAAAGATAGAAATAGATTGGGGGCTGGAGGGATGGCTCAGTACTTAAGAGCCTTCACTGCTCTTACAGAGAACCCAGGTTTGATTCCTAGCACCCACCTACATGGTAGATAAAAAACGTTTGTAGCTCCAGTTCCAGGGTGCCTTCTTTTGACCTCTGTGGGCATTGTAAATCAAAGGTTCACTTACACACATGCAGGCAATACACTCATACTCTTAAAATAAAAATAATAAATAAAATATGTTTTAAAAGAAAGATAAATAGAAAGTTTGGGATTTTTCCTAAGGAAACAAAAATGTATGGCCCACAGACTTAATGAAAGTTTGAATAATAATAATAAGTAGGACTTAAGAGTATGTAGGAGGCAGGTAGGAATCAACAATTGACTAGCAAAATAATATAACATGGTCAGGAAAATGTAAAGAGATAAGAACATGAGGGTGATGTTCATAATAACACTGACAATAATGATAATGACACGTGGTATTTTATTAATTCCTAGAGTTTTTACAGCAATTGTTATTATGTTTATTTCATTACAGTTGATTCATGCTGCACTGCACAGGAGAAACAGAGCACAGACTAGTAACCTCATTTTGCAAATGAAGAAAGATGCCATTTCTCAACTCTCACCAGAGAAACTTCTTTTTGGAGCAGAAGCAAAATTGGTGAATGTACAGAGAATGAGACTGTGCAGAGCTCAGCCCTAAATAGGACATTGTTATCACATAATTTCCTCCCAAGGCCCATGGATCACTGTGGAAGAGGAGGCAGAATGATTATCAGAGCCGAAGGAGGTGGATCAATACAAAGGAAACTTTTCCAGACAGCAGGTCAGTTACTCATATGAATTGACAGCGATCCTGACAACATGCACATGACCCACCTAAATTTAATCCAGACACATTCCTAGTATCGAGGTGGGTTGGTTTGAAAGAAGTCCCAATACTAGTTGATGGTCTATTGGCAACTGATGGTTACAGGGAGAAGGAGAGCCAGTTTTCTTCAAGGGTGTGATGATGGGTAGGTTGACCAGCCAGTGGGGAATGGACCCACATCAATGGGCATTTGAGAACACATATCTCCACTTAATTCTATTGATTTTTCAAAACTTCTACCCACTATCTTAATATTAAGATATTTGGTATTAAGTAGTTTGATATAGTTTGCAGATATAGGTTATCTATAACTGACAATGTTGAAAGGACAAGGCAGAATTTTAATTTTATTTATTGAGTAAAAGTCATCAATTAACCAATACAAGGTAATTTCATTTTTTTCTTTTCTTGGATTTCACTATGCACCTCTAAAAAGTATAATAGTATGATTGCACTTCAAGTTATTGAGCTATTTGGACAAAGCTCTGGCTTTTTAAATGGAAGGAGAATGTATATGACATGTGAGAAATACAACACTTACCATAAATGAAACATTAATCACTTTGTGGAACTGTCCCTCTAGCCTCTGGTGGTTACACATCTTTCGTTGGGCATGTTACATAACGATTTCTAAAGATATCATGGGAAATGCTCACTGCAGTCATATGGGTATGCATGGGTTTAGAGGGAATGTTCCAAAGAAAGGCATGTCCTCTTTAAGCATATCATTAGAGAGTCTTAAAGGGAGAACGATTTCAGTTTGGTATTTCTAAATGAGTAGGAGAATGCTTTGGCTGAGTAGAAATGCAATAGAATTCCATTAAGGGAATTAAGGGATAGAAGGCCATAGAAGGTCATAAGGCTGTGTGGCCTGAAAAGGAACAAGCCACTAGACTATAGACCTAATGGAAGTAGATGATAGAGCATAGGGAGGAAGGTGGCAGGAAGTAGAGGTGACAGTCAGGCTGTCATTAAGATCCCAGAGGACCTTAAAAGATAGGATTCAGGGTTTGATAAGGATTTTTCCTTTTGGGAGTCACTGAGTTAGCAGAAGGCGACATCATTCTTACCCATTCAAATGCCCCATTTCCTTACCTTAGTGATCTCTGCCCTAGATTCACTCTTTTACTATTCCGTAGTAAACTCCATCCATTCTGTAAGGCTTTCCAAACACAATCCTGACTTCTTTATTCCAAATTCATATGCTCATATATGGTAGCAACAACATTATAGGTGAAATATGTGTATTTTTGCAATATAAGGGCTAATATGGGCACCGAGTTCTCCTCTTTAGCTAGATCACCAAAGTTTTAAAAATAACGCTCCCAAAATATTTCTCTTATATGATCCTGAAAACTTATTGATTTCCAAGTTCTATGACCTGGAACTTGTATGGAGAAGATCTATACTTCAAGGGCTGCTGAATTTTATAGATGATTATCTCTGGTACCCATTTTATTTGTGGCATCTAAGATGAAAAAGAACATAAATTATTTATAATAGACAGCTATGTGTTAAACTTACACAGCTCTAAATGGGTAAAGGAAAACCCATACCTCTTTCCAAAAGAGTGCTGCAGAACATATTTAAAATCTTTACCCTTCTTGGGGCTGGAGAGATGGCCTAGTGGTTAAGAGTGCCAACTGCTCTGGCAGGGGACCCAGGTTCGATCCCCAGCACCCACATAGTGGCTGAGAACCATCTGTAACTCCAGTTCCAGGGGAATCTGACACCCTCTTCTGACCTCTGAGGCATTTCATGACACGGGTGCACAAACCTGCATGCAGACAGTACATTCATACACATATGGAAAAAAAATCTTTACCCTTGCCTCAAGTAATCAAGTAGCTTCCCTTCATTAATGCCATCAGTTCTGATATCATTCTGTGGCAGGCTGCTCAGACACGTGCTTCTCAAAACCAGTGAATACTTTATGTCTGTTCTGGGAGATGTGTGCTTGCTTGGGTCTCTTTTCTCAAGTGGTTGGTTTAGTGGATCCTTTGCTTTCTTCTCTTGTCACCCAGTCACTGCCTAATGTGACAGAGAATCCTAACTTTGGTGACTGGGAACTCCTCTACTTCTTCCAGTCTAAGGAATCTTGAATGAACTTATTTGGTATAGAGACAGCCTGTCAGGAAAGTTTCCTGCCCCTGGCCCTACGCAGAGCATCCTTGACTTCTTTGTTCCTCAGCGTGTATACCACAGGGTTCAAAAGGGGTGTGATGACAGTGTAGGTCACAGAGATCAGCTGGTCCTCATCCCTGGGATTCTCTGACTTGGATTTGAGGTAGGCAATGGAGGCACAGCCATAATGGACAATCACCACTGTGATATGAGAAGCACAGGTGGCAAAGGCTTTCTTCCTGCCTTCAGAAGAGGTGATCTTGAGGGTAGTAGAGATGATGAGGACATAGGAGATGAAGACCAAGGCCATGGGAACCAAGATCACCAGCACACTGATGATCAAAGTCAGGATCTCATTGGCAGTGGTGTCAATGCAGGAGAGCTTCATCACTGGTCAGATGTCACAGAAGAAGTGGGCCACTTTGGTGATACAGAATGGTAGCCTGAACACAGCTGATACCTGTGTCATTGCTACAATTAGTCCAATGCTACAGGCCCCAAACACCAGCTGGAGGCACACCCCCTTGCTCATGATGACTGAGTACCTGAGTGGGTTGCAAATAGCCACATAGCGGTCATACCCCATGGCTGTGAGCAGGAAGCAGTTGTTGATGGCCAAAGTGATAAAGAACATCTGAGTGGCACAGCCAGCCAAGGAAACGGGCTGACTCAGGCCAATGAGGTTGAAGAGCATTCTTGGTATGATGACAAGTGTATACAGAGTCTCTGAAGCTGACAGCATGGAGAGGAAGAAGGACATGGGAGTATGTAGGTGACGGTCAAGACTGATGATGGTTACAATAATGAGATTGCCTGCCAGGGTTAATATATAAAGTGCAAGGAACACAACAAAGAGTGTAAGCTGATGCTTGTGGAAGTTAGAGAAACCCTGGAAAATGAACTCACTTACCAAAGTGTGATTCTCTTTCTTCATTATATCATATATAATGTCTAAGAAAGATAAAAAAGTATTAAGGACCTTAAATGAGTGATTTTGTTAAATAGTAGGCTGGATGAACTTTTGTGGTTAATCTGCCATATACTTCTGTTTATTTATATTCTCATCCATACTTATTTCTTTGAGGAGCAGAACCTGAAGCAGTGTTTCGAGTAAGAAGAAAACTACATAGCTTTCAGAGTGGGCTGTGGTAAAAATCATTTCCTTCTTCTGTCATGTGCTGTCTAATCTTGGGTAAGGATTGAACATCTCTAAGATCAGTTTCCCCACATTTATAGAGATGTTATGATAACATCACAGCACTGTTCACCTACAAAAGATTACATTACTAACTGTAACATGAGTAGGAATTTCAAAAAACAAATATGTTCAAGTTCAGTGGTGTGCAGAATCCCAAACACTATAGCTACCTACTAATGCCTAAGGATTTGGATTTGGATGGATCTCATGCTGTGATCACTTACACACTGCTTTATAATTTTTATGGCTTTACTCTAATATTTCTGTTCCTGTCATTGCTGCTCCACATTTCTCTTCTCTAGATACCACTCATTTTTCAAAACCAAACAAGCTATACTCTCTGTCAAATCTTTCCCCTTTCCTCACCCGCATATATGTCCTTGTGTAGGTAGGTAGCATAGAATGTTTTAGTGTTTTTCTCTTTGTATTGTAAATATCTTGTTTTGGATTTCCAACCACAAACATATTCACATATATTATTTAATTTCATCACCATCCATTGAACTCTGAAGGACAAGGTTGCTATTTGTTTTTAGATGAGGAATCCAATAATCAGCTCTGTTTAGGTAACTTTCCTGAGACACATACATGTCAAAAGATTAAACCAAGACTCAAACCCATGACTCCTGATTGCTTATTATTATTCCTCCTCAAACACAAGATTGCAATACATAATTGTAACCATCATAGCTAGACAAGGACCATGCACTCCCGCTCTTTATAACCATGTGAGGTCACTACAATGTGGGACAGGAGTATCTGCTTGAAGAATCCTGACAAATTGTTGTTCCACCACAGAAATTTCCCACTAGAAAGTAGAAAGCCAGAACACTACAGTGAGATTTTCTTCAAAGGCATAAATGTTTTAAACTCTCCCTCATTTCTCCTCATGTCTACGCCATGATGGCAGCAAACAACTAAATAATTAGGTTATATTTTAACATCAGAATATATCATTAGAACAGTGGAAGCATATATTATCAACATGTAATTGGAAAATACACTGGTAGTATACCATTTCTAATAGCCTTTACCCTCCCCATTAGTTATTAACATATAATTATGTGAGAGGCTACTTCTAAAAACGTAAATTCAGTGATAGAAAATGATTTTTTTTCAAAAACACATTTTAATGGGATTAAGGCAAATGAGTCACATTGCAAAATGGGTTGCTATTAGGTCAATTTCAAAGGTAATCTTGTGCTTTTAAAATATTTAATTTATCAGTTTTTCATAACTACAGCACTTTTCATAAAGGGAAACCTCAAAGAAGTGTTTATAAAGAATCAACGCATAGCTGAGCTTCAGTTCCTCAGAGTTTGATATGAAATGAAATCAGATGAGGTTGTAAACAAAATACATTTTATGTTAGATACCAAAGACTGTTTCTTGATAGGGAAAGTTGTTTGACCCTGATTTGTGTAGCATAGTAAGTCTCTGTAAACATACTTTATAAAGCTTTATAAACCATGTCTCTCTGGACTATGAATTGTTGACAGACAAGAATTTAGATGAAGGAACCTAGCTGATAAGTAGGAGAATTGTAATGTTTATTATCATATTAGTTCTTAATCTTGGGCAGTCATGATTTATTGTAGTTAACAGAACAGGAGATCTTTAAAGTAATAAAAAGGATAAAGAAAGAAAAACAAATATTCATGGACACCAGAATCCTTAGCTTAATGTAATCTTGTCTGTTCACAACTGTAATACCTATATGAGTATTTTATTTGTCATGGGAAAGACCATTGACGTCTTTCCACAAATTTCACTTACTTCTTTCCCTGAGAATCTATGGCTCAGCAGAAAAATTAAGGTAGAGATCGGAGAAGTGGTCCACGGATCACAAATACTGACAAATCTGGCCTGTGAACAGAAGGCACCTGAGTGTGACCAGTCTTCTTGACATAGAGTTAGCCCAGGAATAGTGGTGGAAGGAAGGCACAGGGACTCTTTGAGCAAGAGATGCTCCTTCTACATGGAGGAGAATATTTTGATACCTAAGAAAGGTTCTCCAAGGAGAAGCTTCCAGGGTTTCTGGATGCTGATCATTGAGTACCCTGGGAGTCACCCTGGGACAGAGAGGCATAAGATACTCCGTGCCAGGGGACCTCGTTATGCAAGGGGTATATTCAGGAGATCACAGGCACTGTACTCTGGAAACCTGGGGGCCATTTTCACCGCTACTAGAAACAGCAGTGGCTCATTTGTTAGGTTTTATTTTTTAAATAAATATTCTATTTTTACACAGTTGAGCCTTGGAAAACCATGGTTACAAAACCCCAGTGAGCTTTAGCTAAGATTTGTAGATTCCAGGAAGCTGTGCAATTCTCACTGTAGTCAAGAACCCTGCTTTGTGCTAGAAGATGTTTTTCTTTGTATTTTTGCTTCTACAAAGTAAAATGGTCAATCCTAGCTATTTGTTTTTTCTTCTGGTGGGAATCAAAAGCAGGAAATCAAAATATGCCAGATAAAATAATCTTCTCTGAAAGGCCGGAAGACCACAGAGTGTCTAAGCAAACTGAGTCAGTGCATCATCCTCAGGGGCCACCAGGCATGTGACTAAATACATGGGGCTTCATGAGCCCAGTTTGGGGTTCCCCACCACCGCAGCATGGCTTCCCTGCCTCCAGTCCGAATGCTTTATTTTCCTACAGAGAATTTTACTTTGATGTTTCTTTCATTAACTGTTTCCTCATTGGGTTATACCGGTTCTTATTTAAGTTGATATTTCTATACTTGGCAAACAAAATGAACTGCCTGAATTCACATCACAGCAAACATGAAGAATCCCTCTTCTGATCATTCTTTTCTGTCTTCTCTAGTCTTCTCTATTTATTCATTTAAGGAATGATAAAATTAAAATTCGATAGCAAACACAAAAGATGTTATTAACACTTACTTTACAAAACTGTACAAAAATAAAGGTTTCTAACATTATTTTAATTTTTGTATATAGTGTATATGTATGTTTGTGTGTGTGCATGTATGCATACAGATGTGTGTTCATATGTATGCATGTATTTGTATTGAGGCCAGAGATTGAGGTTAGTTGTCTTTTACCACTCTTCAACATGTTTTTTTCTAGGCAGGCTTTCTAACTGAACCCGGAGCTCACTGATTGGTTAGACTGTATGGTCATCATGCTCCAGAGATCTTCTTTGGTCTGCAGTCTAAGCAGTTACAGATGTGTATCATCAGGCCTGGTTTTTTACACCGGTGCTGAAGATCTGAACCCAGTTCTTCATGCTTGAGTAGCGGAAACTTTGCCAAGTAATCCATTTCACCAACTGTTGAAGTCACAAATATTTTAATTACTATGGATAGACAAATTATCTTTCCAACCTTTTCTTATTTCAGCTGAGTAGTATTTTCATATACATTATTCTGCAATGTTTTAGGGGTCAAAATATGATTGGATACTCCTCTATTTTTATGCTGCCTTGTTGATTAAAAATAGTTTTGTTTCTTTGCTTCACTGGGAGAGGAGTCAAATCACCATTGAGGCCAAATTATCAAATATCCTAAGTAGAGGCAAGTTCACTGGAAGCACAAATAGTATGGAAGTAACCAATTGTTCTGTAATTGGACTGAAAGCCTGCTTCCTAGGACAGAGCCCATACCTGACATTGATAGCTTTAGGAAACTGAGGCCAAACAGATCACAAGGCATAGGGGAGGGCCTAATACTAGTTTTACTTTTTACTAGTTATATAAACTAACTCCTAATGACTTATTATTATGCCCATAGATTAATGCATCTCTCAACTCTCCAAGAACTTCCTTATGCAGCAGGCAGAAATGGCCAATGTGCAGAGAACAACAGGCTGCAGAGTACTTATCTCTGAATAGGACATCTATACTATACTTTTGCATGTTAAGGCTCAGGGATGATTGAGACAGAGAGGGCAGAAATATTGTAAAAGCCAGAGGTTGTAGATGACTTAAAGAAAAGATTTTCAGATAGCTAATGAGTTACTCATATGAACTCAACAGCAATGATGAGAGTATGCACAAGCTCCATGCAAGCTCAAATCAGAGAAAATCCCAGCCTAGGCATGGATAAACAGGTAAGAAATTCCAACCCAAACTAAGGAACTTTCTGGGAAGCAGGAGAAACATTACCTTTCAAGGATGGGATTCTTAGTGGGTTATCCAGGCTCAGATGGATGGACCCAGAGCGAAGGATATTTGGGCATACAAATTAGATTCCATAGACCCCATATATACATTATAATATATATTAAATTGGGTGGGAGCAGTATGGTTATGTGAGGATAGAGGAGGAGAATCTAAATGCCTTCAAATTATGTTTTGTGAAAATCTTAAAAATTTAATAAAAATTTTAAAACAGAATTAAACCATTTTGTTTATTCCTTATCCACACCCAATACAAATGTGCCCACATAGAGTGAGTTAATCCTTGGGGTCTTGGGAAACGAGCTTTCTATTGTCCTCTTCAATTTAAACAAGACCTGGTATGCTGGGTATATTTTTCAGAAACAGAAGTAAAAAAAACAAACCCTCACAAATCAAAAAGGAAGGAAAGGAGGGAGGGAGGGAGGGAGGGAAGGAGGGAGGGAGGGAGGGAAGGAAGGGAGGGAAGGAGGGAAGGAGGAAGGAAAACGTAAGAACCCCCATGGGAGATTCTAGACCATTTCAAAACTAGCTTTAGAAATCTGAGGTGATATTAATTTGAGTTGAAAAATTAGAAAGAGGGCTAAAGATGTGTTTTAGGGACAGAGCTCCTGCCTAGTATAAGGGAAATCCTGGGCTTGATTCCCCAGGAAAACAGCCCCTCCTATCCCTCCATCCTCACAAGGACAAAATGAAACTAGTATACAGTTAATGGACTACATAATTTTTAAATCTAGGCAAAAGGTCATAAATAATTTTCCAAGTTGACAAAGTTTGGTTAGGTGGGCAAGAGCCTTCCATTTCTGATTTGCCTGCAAGAACCTTCCATGTCTGACTTGTTTGCTTGTAGCCTGGCATCTATTCTTATCTTTTTATCGTTAAGACCATTGTTTGTATTATTAACATGACAATGGGACTTACAGAGCACCGCATTTAAAATACATAGCTCATGCAGCACTGCGATAAAATATACATTTATGAATCTGTCACTCAGTTCAACTTAAAAACATGCACTTACCCATTTATTATTTTGGGGGGGTCTCCCTGTGTTCTTGTTCCGTAGCCTACCCTCCTCCAGTGTTTGCACCATCTGTGCTTATTTTTATTGTATTCTATACCATTGTTACATATGTATATATGTTAAGTAGTAGAACATTCATTAGTGTATCTGTTTTGAGAAAATTGTCAAAATATATTGCATATGGCTTACTGAGGCTTGCTTCTTTTTAAAATTCGAAGTTACATTTCTAATATTCAGGATGGAACTGTTGTTCATTAACTTAAGTGCCTTACACTATCCCATTATATGAATAGATCACATTTTCACCTATTGTTGCAGAAAAGTAGGATTGTTTCCCTATTTTGTTATAAATTACAATGTTCTAGGAGCTACATATATATATATATACATATACATATACATATACATGTATATGTATATATAATGCCTATTGCAGATAGCATAGGCTCCCAAAGAAAAAGCCTGTTGCTACTTGCAGATTACCTCCTTCTTAAATTGTTGGTCAGTGGGGTACTTTAGACTCCTCAAAGAATACAGACTACTGACACCAGAACTTTATGGTAAGAACTATTTCTGAAAAAAAAACACATACTTGAGTCATAGAACACGGAGAAATCAGGCTGATACTGACCTCAAAGTTTCATCTCTACTAGAGAGTTTCAGTAGTGTCAGAAAATTCTATGTAAGCTACTGGAAGGAGAAAAGTAATGAACAGTCTTATCCAGTGTCTGGATAGCTTTAGTGTCAACTTGACACACCTGAGTTGAGGGAACCTCAATTGGGGAATTAGCTCCATTGGATTGGCCTGTGGCCTCATCTGTGGAGTATTGTCTTGATGGTAGAGCAGTGTAGGAGGGCCCAGCCCACAATGAGTGGTGCCACCCTGGGCAGGTTTTTGTGTATCATATAAGAAGGCGGGCTGGGCATGAGCCAGGGGAGCAAGCCAGTGCATAGCATTCCTCCATGGTCTGTTCTTCAGCTCCTGCCTCCAGCTTCCTGCCCTGAGTTCCTGCCTTGGGCTCCCTAAGTGATGAACTGTGACCCGGGAGATGTAAGCTGAATAAACCTTTTCCTCCCCAAGTTGGTGTCGGTCAGAGTGTTTTGTCACAGCAATGGAAGACAAACTAGAACACCCAGCTATAAACTCTGAGAGCTATAATGTTAACTGGCCTGGCAAGATATGCCATCAGTGGCTCAGATGTTTGGAGTTAAGTCTCACTGCAGAAGGTCAAACTGATGTATTGCACTGTTAACTTGGCCCAAAACCTGTTATAAATATAATATTAAACTGCCCCCCAAATATTTATCATTACACATAGATTAGTGTAGCTTCTCAATAGAGAAGCTTCTTTTTGCAGTAGATGTCAATTAATGTAGAGACTCACAACTGGTAAATGAGAAGAAAATAAAAGAGTGTGCAATGTTCAGCACTAAATCTCTCTCTCTCTCTCTCTCTCTCTCTCTCTCACACACACACACACACACACACACACATGCAGACAGACAGACACACAAACATCTCCCAAGGGTTAAGGATCATCATAGAATATGGGATGATGGAGTAGAAAGATTGTAAGAGCCACAGGTAGTAGAGATCTGTTGGAAAACTGTTTTCTGGATATGAAAAGGCAGTTTCATATATCAGCTCACAGTAGCTGTGACGGCATGCATAAGACCTGCACAAAATCAAGCCAGACAAATTTCCATCATGGATGAGTTCCAACTCTGGCTGATCAGCTATTGGCAATTTATGGCTCCTGGGGGAGGCAGAGTCAGTTTTCTCTCATGAATGGGGCCCTGCTAGATGCCATCCTGCAGTGGATAACTGCACACACATTCACATACTTACAACACTAAGTGGACCTAATGAGTATAAAAAATGAGGACACAAAAGCCTCATTCACTGCTGGTGGGATTGCAAATTGGTGCAACTACTGTGGGATTCAGTGTGCAGAACTCTTAAAAAACTAAAAACAAATCTTACCATATGATCTGGTCATACCACTCCTTGGCATATACCCAAAGGACTCATCTTACTACAGAGATACTTGTCCATCCATCCATGTTTGTTGCTGCTCTTTCTACAATAGGTAAGAAATAGAAACAACCTAAGTGTCCCCCAACTGATGAATGGATAATGAAAACGTGGTACGCTTACACAATGGAGTTCTACGCAGTGGTAAATAAAAATAAAACTATGAAATTTGCAGGTAAATGGATGAAACTTATAGTAAGTGATGTAGCAGATTCAGAAAAACAAATGTTTGTTCTTTGTCATTTGTGTATCTTAGCTTCAAATCCTTGGATCTGAGTATATATCCTGATGTAAACACAGGAGCCAGGGAAATGGAAAGGAACCTTGTAGTTAAACAGGAAGAAGGAACAACAGAGAAAGCAATAGTAGGAGACAGGTGTTATCAAGGGGGAAATGGGGAAAATGGGTGTATTTTGCCTGGGGAAGGGAGAGAGAGAGGGAGAGAGAGAGAGAGAGAGAGAGAGAGAGAGAGAGAGAGAGAGAGAGAAATTATTCTTCAATGGTGTGAAAAGGCTGAAGGCTATATTAACATGATACAGTGCCAGACAGGAGAAACCTCTCCTAGAGTTCTTGGTCAGGGTAGTCCAAGAGACTCCAAAAGCAAAACAGGCTATTGCCACAGCACTTGATTACCTTCCAGAAACCTGAAGGTAAGACTCTATTTCTGAAGACAAGATGTACTTTGGGCCATAGGACTTGGAGCAATGAAGCAGAATCAGACATGGAAATCCCCCCTTCTCCAAGACTAGCTCTCAGAGTATCAGAGGAAACTATGCAAGCTGATAAGGGTGAAGACTAATCAATGCTCCGACCCAGCTACAAAACCACAACCATGACCAGTGCAGCAAACTATCTCTATTGGTGCAGTAGCAGGGGAGGAGGGTATTCAACTCCTATCTGATTGGACTTAAGATATGCTCAGTGGGAGGAAACTCATGTGTGGTACTGTAAACAAACACAGCCAAATATACGAGGCTGGAGAGATCATAGATCCTAAAGAACTCATATGTCACATCTCTAAACAAACATAATATCTATCTATCTATCTATCTATCATCTATCTATCTATCATCTATATCTATCTATCTATCATCTATATCTATCTATCTATCTATCATATCTATCTATCTATCAATTATCTATATCTATCTATCCTATCTATCTATCATATCTATCATCTATATCTATCTGTGTATATATCTATGTATCTATGTATCTATGTATCTATCTATCTAATCTATCTATCTATCATCTATCCTCTATCTATCTAATCTCACTGCTCACTGAAGAAGCTTCTTTTTCCTAAATGACACTTTTATACCTAAGGCTCAGGGAACTTAGTAGAACAGGGGACAGAGAGAATATTATTGCATCTCTCAACTCTTACCAGCAAAGTTTTCTCATGTAACAGTAATTAACACGGAAAGAACAACTGGCCAACAATGTAGAGAATAAGAGACTGCAGAGTGCTAGGGTTCTCTGTATTAAACCTCTACTGTCCAGGGCTCAGGGACCACTGTGGAGGAGGAGGTTGAAAGACTAAGTGCTAGGGTGGTGGATGATCATAAGAAAATAGTTTTCCTGGCAGATGGGAACTCGCTCATATGACCCCAGAGAAATGATGACAGCATGCACAAGACCTATGCAAACTCAATCAGACTGGAACCCAGCATGGAAGTAGGGAAATAGGCAGGAGGACCCAATCTTAGCTGAGGAACTATATTGACAACTGATCACTGCTGAATGCTGGAGAGCTGATCTTCCTTAAAGGAGTGACATTAGATAGGTTTGTGAGGTACCAGAGGATGGACACACACCAAGGAACATTTGACTCAATAGGCCTGAACGTATATGACAGAATGCATGAAAACTGGCAGGTGATATTTGGGGTGGTGCAGATAGGGGGCAGAGGTCTAAATATGATCAAAATGTATGAAATACAAAAAATTCAATAAAAATATTTTTAAAAGGAGTATGTGCTGTTGAGGGAAAAGTGATGGGTGTATGTGGGAAGAGTTGGAAGGCAGGACGTAGAGGGTAGATTTCATCTAAACAGTCATATGATATATGAAATTTTCAAATAATAAATTGAATAAAATCACTAGTTCATATGTTGGGGTTACCAAGTCCAAACTAATATCTCAGAGTATGTTCTAGTGTCCTCCCATTCCTTATTGTTTACTCATGTCTAAGTTGATATCCCTTGCCACATAAAAAGCAAACTTGGCCAAACATGATCTGGAAATGCTCTATGTGTGTACTGATGTGTGGACATCTGTCTATGTGTGACCTTTCTTTGTGATTCAGATGTGCTGTAACTTATCCACTGCTATGCTACTTGCATTTTTCATAAAGCGGTATTTTTAGAATGCCTTTACAAATCAGTATGGGAAGATCTGCTCTACTAATTTGAATAATTTCATATTCTAGGTCCCAGCTATATCACAATGATCTGGCCTACCCTAACCTTAATGGAATTTCAGCTCATAATTTTTAGCATTTATCAAGAGGATTGTAAAAAGGAATCATATGTAATTCCATTTCTGGAATTATGTATCTATGAGATACATCACTGAAAGTAAAATCCCTTGGTCAGTGATTCATGCATTTAAAAACAATAAATATAGCCACACTTAAATCAGAATAGGATGTCACTATCTACCCACAGAGCAGCACTGAAAATGATTCTGCATTCACTCATCCATCAATCATGGACATTGGTATTGCTTTGAAAATTTAACACATTGATTGGCAAAATGTTATAATTTTTCTTTGCATTTGTATTTCTTTGTGAATGAGGCATAGAATCTTTTAACTTGCTTATTCGCCACTGTGCTTCATTTGTTGAGAATGTCCATTTACATATCTCGCTCATTTTTCATACTGTGCTTTTTGTCCTTTACTTATGAGAGTTCTATGATAAGAAAATATGCCCTTTATTATACAAGTTGCAAATATTTTTCTTCCATTCATCACTTTTACTGGGTTTACGGATTTTAAATTTTGTCAGCATTATATTTATGTATTTATCTCTTGATATCAGACTTACTGCTTTTGCATTTTGATTAGTGTTTAAAAGGGCCCTCCTAGCTCCAAGATTAGTTTTAAAAGAAGGCATGCTCTCTTCTCTACTTCTTCTACTTTAATATTTGATTTATCTGAAATGTAATTGGTTATAAGAAACAAAGTTAAGTCAATGTCTTGAAACCATCTTCTATAAAACTTTTTTTAAAATTCCCAACACCATTTATGGAAAAATGAAAGAATTCTCATGCTTGTCACTGCCTTACACTGTAGTATATTAGATGTTCCTCACATTATTATTTGTAATTTATTGTCATTAATTTCCCGTTGCACTCACGGGAATTTAAGATGACTCATAGCTTAGCATGTATAAAAATGGAGCTTTCTCACTACTACTAAAAACATACATGCTTGTCTCCTGTTATATGTTCCAGTAGAGTTTGAAATTCTTTTTATATAGAAAACAGATATTTCTTATTCTCATTTGGTTTTTTGTTTTATTTTTATTTTATTTTGTTATTTATTCCTTTTTTTAAGGTACTGCCTCATTGCCTCTATAGTGCAGGCTGGCCTTGAACTTGCAACAGTCTTCCCACCTCTGCCTCTAGAACAGTGAGATTAGAGGTGTGAGCTGACATGTAATGGATCTACTGTATTTGGAAATGGGATGTCTTTTTACTCTATTCTTCTAAAGAGCTGCTATCTTTTAATCAGATGCTTTATTTCTAGCTCATTCTCTATGCTGACTCCTCTTGGAACATCTTCCATTTTGTCTGTGCTTGCTTTTGTCACTTTCAGGGCCCCTTCTGTCCAGACTTTCTCTCTTGTTCTGTGAAAATTTGATAGAATGTCATTTTAATTATTGCCTTGTATTTGCCTTTGATTATTGTGCCCATGTACCAGTCACAGTCCCAACTAGTTTACAACAATTTCGTTTTTTGCATTGAGCATCCATGAAGCTAAACTTAACTGGCAAAAAAATACCTTAGGATGATAACCAGTCTTAATTAAAATTTGCGACATTTAACATTAAGTGGGTTCTTGATGTTGCTGAGCAACCCTGCTGTACTTCTCACCTCCAATCCTCTTAGCTTCTTTAGTGGATGACTTTACTTTTTATATTTTGTTAAGAACTCAACGCAATTAAAAGAGATTTGTGTATTCTTATCACCACACCTACCCCGCCCACATGAATGTGAATCTATGCCCAAATAGTCGGCCTTCAGTACTTACTGCATGGGGGAGCCCTCTGCACATTTCTACCAAAGCCATCTGCTCCCTTGTGTCCCATTCCAACTCCTCTTGTTTTCTCAGGACATCCTTCAGTCATTTTCCCTCGTGCCTTTTGAGTTACCATATTTGCATTATATCACTTCATTTATAATGACATGCATGCATTTGTGCTAATCTCTCTCGTAAAAGCAAGCAGAGCCAACTTTTGACCCACATTCCTCTTCAGCTATAGGTTGACTTATTTGTTTCAGCAAAATGCTTTAAGAGAGTTCATTGTCTTCCATTCCTCCCCTTTTATTCACTCTTTTCTAAAATTAATTCTCTCTCTCTTTCTGTGTGTGTGTGTGTGTGTGTGTGTGCACGCGTGTTGTGCACAGTATGTGCCTAGGTGTCCTCCCCTGTCACTCTTCTTAGTCCTTCCTGAGATAGGATCTTTTATTGAACTTCTTGCCAATCTGGTGGCCAGAAAGCTTCAGTGGTCCTTGTGTGTCTCGTCTTCCCCATGACATTACAGGGCTAATGTTACTGGATCCTGGCACTATGTCTGGCTTTTAAAATGTGCTAGGATTTGACTCAGGCCCTGGAGTTTACATAGAAGGGTGCTTATCCTCTAAGCCATCTCTGTAACTCCCGTTTACTCTTAGATAATTTTATGGTTGTCACCATCCAATGCAGAATTTCTTCAAAATAACTTCATAAGCTTAATGTATCTTTCCAAGTTGAATTGGCAATTCTAATTCACTGTCCTTGCCAGGTTGGCAGCATTTGATAAAGGTGAGCAATTTTTTCTTCCTGAAACCTTTTTCTTAGTGGCTTCAGCATGACATATCCTCCCCTTCTCCTCTTGGCCCTTCCAGTGTTCTTCTCTTCCTTTTCCTTGGTCTCTTGATGTGGAAGTTCCCCAATATTTAGCCACAAGTTACTTTTTTTCATATTAGATAATCTCCCACACAGACAAACCAGGTTTGAATTCACTAGGTATCTTAGGAAGACTTTAAATTTCTGGTCCCTGCCTATATTAAACCTTTGCCTCTCAGTGCTCAGAGATCATTGCAAAATAGGTGATAGAAAGAACTCAACCTGTATGCAGCCATGTCGAAATGAAGGACACCTGCCTCTGAAACTTTCACTGCTGCTTCTGTCGTTGTTCACTTGTCAAGATAAAATTTTTATTCTCAGGATGCAAAATCAAAATGAAGTGCAGATCTATGTTAATGAAATAAAAGAATGTAAGAGCCAGAGGTGGTTGTGGTTGTTGACCACAAGGAAACGGCTCTCCAGACAGCAGGGCATTTACTCATATGGACTTACAACAGTGGCCCCATCATGCACAAGACCTAAGTAAGCTCAGGCAGACAAACTGTGAGCATAGAAGTAAAGACGTGAGTAAGAAACCCCAGCCCTAGTTGAAGAACTACTGGCAGCTAGATAGCTCCTGGGAAAGGGAGAGTCAGTACTCTTTAAGAGTGTGATGCTCGGGCTGGAGAGATAGCCTAGCGGTTAAGAGCACCGACGCTCTTGCAGAGGACCCGGGTTCGATCCCCAGCACCCACATGGCGGCTAAGAACCGTCTGTAACTCCAGTTCCAGGAGAACTCCAGTTCCAGGGGAATCCGAGACCCTCTTCTGACCTCCGCGGCATTGCACGACACGGGTGCACAGACCTGCATGCAGACAATACATTCATACACATACAAAAAAAAAAAAAAAAAAAAAAAAAAAGAGTGTGATGCTGGGCGGTTTAACCAGGCCCCGGTGGATGGACCCACAACCAAGGACATTTGGGGACACAAGTTTTACTCATAGGCTTTAAAATATATTATATATGCATATATAATAGAGTACATGAAGTTAGGTGGGTAGTAGTAAGTCGGTACAGATAGAGGAGAGGACCTAAATATGATCAAAATATAATGCATGAAATTCAAAAAAATTTGGTCTTCCTGCCTGTACCTCCTGAGTGCTAACATTACAGTCAAGTTTATGCAGTGCTGAGAATGAAACACAGGGATCCCTACATGCTGGAAAAGCATTCTATCAACTGAGAAATAGCCCCAGTCTGGACATACACTACTTTTGTATTCATACATACACTCTAGTTATCACTTCCTCTGTGGCTTTAAACAAGAATAAATATCAATCTCTGGTCTGTATTTTATTCCCATACTCTAAAGTTGTATGCTTAGCAATCAGCCCACTGTGTCTGCATGGGTGTCTGCTGGCCATCTCAATGAGCATGTCTTAACCTGAGCCAGCCAGCACCTTACCTGTTCCTTACATAGTTCCTTTCCTTCCTCCCTTCCCTCATGAATCTCTCCTCTGTTCACAGACAAGTACCTCCCACACCTCACTCACATACAACTCTCTCACTCTCTTCTCTCTTTACAGGAGGACTACTCTGCTCCTCCTCACCCACTGCCGCCTTATTCCTTCACGTCACTCCTGTGGTATCCACTCCTATCTTCACGTCACTCCTGTGGTATCCACTCCCTATCTTCACTTCACTCCTGTGGTATCCACTCCCTATCTTCACGTCACTCCTGTGGTATCCACTCCCTATCTTCACGTCACTCCTGTTGTATCCACTCCCTATCCTCACTTCACTCCTGTGGTATCCACTCCCTATCTTCACTTCACTCCTGTGATATCCATTCCTATCTTCACTTCACTCCTGTGGTATCCACTCCCTATCTTCACTTCGCTCCTGTAGTATCCACTCCCTATCTTCACGTCGCTCCTGTGGTATCCACTCCCTATCTTCATGTCGCTCCTGTGGTATCCACTCCCTATCTTCACGTCGCTCCTGTGGTATCCACTCCCTATCTTCATGTCACTCCTGTGGTATCCACTCCCTATCTTCACTTCACTCCTGTGGTATCCACTCCCTATCTTCACTCATAGACCACACACTCTCTGTCTTCATTCATTGACTCCTGAACAACTCACCATCTTCATCCATGAAAGACACACACACACACACACACACACACACACACACACACACACACTCCCTCACCTCACTTATGGATAATTCACTCTTCATCACTAACTGTTTAATTCCAATGTCACCTCAGAATATCCTTTCTTGAGAACCCTATCTTAAAGTGTTTCCACTCCTTGTTCGAGGGACAGCTATCCTTTGCCCTCCTTTTCTTTCTTTTTTTTCCCTGGAGCACTAATGACTTCTGCAAATAAGTATATGTCTTTTTCTTTTTTTAGAGAATTTATGTTCTCCTTTAGTTATACGTTTTAGGACAGCAGAAAATTTGTTTTAAGCATTTATTTCTTTGTAAGGTTGAGAGTTAAGTTTTTCATTGTTTTCTGTAGGGTTAAGAACTAGATCTCTTAAAATTTTTTATTTAATTATTTTTACTTTTTTATGTGTATGAATGTAATACCTGCATGTGTGTTAGCATACCCATGATATGCAGTGCCCATGGGAGACAGAAGAGGGCAACAAATGTCTTGGAATTGGTGTTATAGTTAGCTTCTATGTGAGTGCTGGGGTTTGAACCTGGATCTTCTGCAAGAACAGCCAGTGCTCTTAACTGCTGAGCCCTAGAACTAGATCTCTTGTTCTTTCAGCCTGTTGTTATTAACTCCATTATTTATGTCAATTAATGCTTTTTGCTTTATTTTGTGTAGTATTTTGCCTTGTATACAGTATTGTGTCCCTTATTCTTACCTTGCATTTTGTTCAGAGTGTGGGAAGTGGTAGAAAACTCATCAAACCAAAAGTTTGATATAGGTTGATATTATGGATATGTCTATGAATGAGGGTGGTCAGGGAGGAAATCCCTAAAGATTACTTTTGTTTTCAGTTGACACCTGAGTTATGACCAGTGAGTGAAAGTAGATGAAGAGAATCAGGAGAAAGAATCATTCTCCTCTGAATAGCAAACAAAGATCCTGACTTGGAATGAATTGCTATGTTGGCAGCTATTGAAGTTCTCAGTTGTCATAAATGGGGCCAGGTCATATACATACATACATACATACATACATACATACATACATACACACACATGTTGTGCGTGTTACAAAGGGGATCTATTGGACTGGCTTGTATGATAGGGACCAGCAATGTACATCTGCATGGTGGAGAGGACGTAGCACCTGCTTACTCAGTCCATGACGCTGGTTGCCTCTGAAGTCCCAATCTGGAGCTAAAGGCCTGTGGATGGCTCCCTGGGGACCTGCTGTTAGTGAGCCCACAAGGTTGAAGAAACTGGAGTCTGTTGTAGCCAAGAATGATAACAGTAGGTCTTTACATACACTCTTAGGAAGAACAAGCAAAGAGGGCAAAAGACACAGTCTTTTCTTTGAAATATTTATATCTGAGTTGCCCACTGAAAGGTGCTGCCCATTTTGCTCCCCTTACTCAGTTAATTCACAGAAGCACTCAGAGGTATACTTCACAGGTGACTGTGAATTCTGTTGACAATCAAGAGCAATTGTCAAGGGGTAAGGGTGCTGGGTGGGTGAATGGTTATCTAAATATAACTGAGTATTAAAAAAATTCTCCTGAGCTGGGTGTGGTGGTGCATGGCTTTAGGTGCAGCACACTTGGGCTGCAAGGCAATTAGATCTCTGTGAAATTGAGGCCAGCCTGGTCTATATAATGAATTTTAGGCCACCTAGGGGAACAAGGAGACTCTATTTCAAAAAATAAAATAAAATAAAATGAAAGGAAATTTATATGGAAGTCTATAACTTTGCAAAGTAATTAAAATATAATTAAAAGAAAAAAAATGAGAATCAAGGCATGCTTTATGGATGAATAATGCTACTCCCAGAAGCTATAGGTAATTACATGAAATCCCCGAAGCTACAGGTTATTACACGAAAGTCCGTTATTACACGAAAGTCCCAGTGCTAAATGTGGGAAAACTTCCTATGAGATGTTGTTCAGAGAAGTCATAGTGACCCTCAGAATGTCACAGGTACTACCACTGCTCTTGGCTGACCACCAGAACTAGGAAGTAAAACCATATTATTGGAAACAATATACATTTTGGTTGCATGGTATAGAAAACTTAAGTTGGACCTGATCTGGAGGCTTCTTCCCTGCTGGCTAGTCTTCATAAAACCAGAAAGCAGGGCTGGAGAGATAGCCTAGTGGTTAAGAGCACCGACTGCTCTCGCAGAGGGCCCAGGTTCGATCCCCAGCCCCCACATGGCGGCTGAGAACCATCTGTAACTCCAATTCCCGGAGAACCCCAGTTCCAGGGGAATCCGAGACTCTCTTCTGACCTCCACGGCATTGCATGACACGGGTGCACAAACCTACATGCAGACAGTCATTCATACACATACAGAAATAAATAAAATTAAAAATAAATAGATAAAAACCAGAAAGCGGTGTGCAGAATGCTGAGGGAGAAAAGTCATGACGATCTTACTCAGCTGTGGAACTGATGTACAATACCGAATGGCCAGACAAGATGAGCCCCACTGCTGCATACTTGGTGTCATAAATCTGGCCAAAATTCCATGGTTGATAGGCCCTAGGGGAAAATAGATAAGTACTTTTCTCAGTCTTAAACTGTTTTTTTTTTTTTTTTTTTTTTTTTACAGTAGGCTATGGTAAATGGAAAGACTCCTAACTGGTCCTTATACTGAGAATAAGTGGCTGATGAGTGGTTCTGACCTGGGTATTTATATTCTTCCCTCCAAGGCTTGGGGTTGGAAATAAGGTGAAAGTCAGAGAGTGGAATGAAGTGCTGAGAAATGTTGACTTTTGGATATGACATGGCTGTTGCACTCAACCTTACAACATTGCTGGGGTTACCGGCACAAGATCAAGTCTAGAACATTCCAGGACAGATGGAGGAGAGGCTCAGGAGCTCCACCCCTCCCTGAGGAATTCTAGACAGTCAGTGGTTTCCAGGAGTGGTATGGCTGCTGGGAAATTGCTTATGAATCAGTAAGTGACTTCCACACGTGCTCATGCAAATAACCCTGCTTCAATTCAACTCCATAGCTCTCTCTCTCTCCAAGTAGGACAGGGACTTGTTGGGAAGATGGGTTCAAGCTGGAGTGGGAGGAAGATAAGACAGAGTCATCGGGATGAATTTGATCAAGGTACATTATATACATGCATAAAATGGTTAAATAATCATTTAAAATATCAATTAAAAAGACTAGGCATCATGTGAACCATAATGAAGGAAGTGGACTTTGTTCCAGACTTTGTTCCTTGTATAATGGAAGCACACAGGGTAACTTTAGTTAAGGGAGAGGCATAATATGACTTTCTTTTTCGAGTTGACTTTGGTTGTTATACGAAGTGTTCATTGGGAAGGAATAAACGCAAACAAGAAGAATCTGGTGAGGGAAGATCGTTTCCTGATGTGGGCACTGTTAGCAGAGATGCAAGGAACGGTAAGTTCGATTTCACACTTGCAAGTGCAGTGGACAGCACTTGCCCCCAAACGCTAGTCTAGACAGCCTCCAAAACTCATTTTTCCATTTGCAGTTTGGGATAAGGCAGATGAAACGATTCTAAGTTACATCAATGATTAGACGTTTCTTTGCCAGAAGAATGTGCTGGTACCAGCTTCTGAAATCTCCATGCTCCTTTCTCTTCAAGCACCGTTTCGACTATGGGGCACCTATTTTTGTACACTTACTTGTTTTACATAATGCCATCAGTGTGCCTGTTTATGCACAGCTTATACTACAGGTTACTTGGGATTTGGGGAACAGTGTGTACTTTGGCACTTTTCTGAAGATTATCTTCATAGAACCTTAATGTTTCCTAGTATTCTGTGATGCTATTGTCATATGTGTCCTCACCTTCCACACAACACAAAGCAAACATGGGAGATGGAAGCCTGAATGGGGAGGATGAGAGACAAATTCTGGCTGGCGAAGGGAGACACCTTGTTCCTCACATGGACGAGGCATAGAACTTTAACAAGCACCCAACCAGATATTTCTCCTCCGGGCTGACACCCCCTGCAGTGGTTTGAGTAAGAATGTCCCATTTAGGGTCCAAGTATTTGGGCATTTTGTCCCCAGTTGGTGGAGCTGTTTGGGAAATTTTAGGAGGTGTGTCCTTGCTGGAGGAAGGAGCCCACTGGGGGTGGGCTTTGAAAGATCCTAAGCCCTGGCTGTTTCCTGTGATGGCTTGAAGATGTCATCACTCAGCTTTTGGCTCTGGTCATTCTTTTGGGCCGTGATGGACTCTAACTTTCTGGCATCATAAGCTGAATAAATTCTTCCGTCTATAGTTTGCCTTGGTCATGGCGTTCTATCAATGCAACAGGAAAGTGGTTAATACACCCCCCCCCCCCCATGAACAGTTCACTTTGGGGAAATACTTTCTATTTTCTAAGATAGCGCAAGCAGGGAGCAGTGGGAATCCCAACAGCATTAAAGACCACAGCAGATGAAAATTCTTAGAAATTAAAATGATGCTGGTACGATGGCTCACAAAGGAGGACAAGAAAACTGAGTTACTATTGGCTAAAATTAAAAAAAAACATACATAATATTCAAATTTTTATAACACTATAGACAACATATCCAGGAAATAAATTATAAATCAGTAAGAGAAAATCATTGGAAAAAATCTTTAATAAAACATGGAAATCAAACCACATACTTTTAAAACCTTTCCTGGGTCCGTAGTCTTAGAAAAAATAAATACTTGACATGTTATAATATGTAAGCATTCCTTAAACAGTGCTGGAGAAATAAATTTATATTATCAAATACCTATGCTAGCAGAAAATGAATCAATAAACTGAGTTCCTATCTCAAGAAGCTAGAAATAAGTTAGAAATAAATTCAAACAGACTAAAGGCAAGAAATAACAAAGAGGTGAACAGAACTAAGAAACAAGGGTAAAAAGATGTTAGTAGAAGAAGTACAGAAGCAAGTTTTTGGAAAATGCTCAATTAAATTGATAAGTCTCTAATAAGACTGACAGAAAATAAAATGGGAGAAAAAACAAATCAAAAACACCCCAAATGAGCCAGAAATAGTCCAGCTATAAAAAGATAGTATAAATATACTTTGAAATTTTTATGCTCATGAATTCAATAGCTTGAAAGAAATGAATTAATTAATCCATTTAGTCTAAACTACAGGGCTGGGGAGAGAGCTCAGTGGGTGAAGTGTTCCTTGTGCAGGCATGAGAACTGAGTTCCATCCCTAGCACCAGTGTGAAAAGCTGGGCACTGTCCAGCACCTCTGTAATCCCAGCACCGGGGAGCTGGAGACAGGGAATCCCTGGAGGAACTGGCGAGCCAGTATAGCTCATCAGTGAGTTCTGCTTCCAGTGAGAGAACTGTCTTGAAAACATGAAGTGGAGAGTGATTGAGAATGACACTCGACTTGAACCTTTGGCTTTTACTCTCATGGGCACACATGGGCACACACAAACTCAAACATAGGCACATATACCAGATACAGTAAAAAGTTCAAACTGCCAAAACTCCACTACATGACCTGAATAGTCCTATATTATTAGATAAATAATAATTTTTTTTTTTACTTTTGAGAAAGGGTCTCCCTTTAGTCCCAGCTGGCCTAGACCTCACCCTGTAGACCAGGATGGCCTTGAACTTACAGGATTCTGCCTGCCTCTGCCTCCCGAGTGCTGGTATTAAAGGCATGAACCACCATGCTGGGCACTAAAGATGGTTCTTAGCCACCGTGTGGATGCTGGAAATCTAAACCGGGTCCTCTGAAAGAGCAATTAGTGCACTTAACGGCTGAGCTATCTCTCCAGCCCCCAGATAAATAATAATCTTACACATACATTAAAATATTTATAATTTTAAAGCTCCTGGAAAAGAAGTCTCTGCAACCAAGATGGTTTCACTGGAGAATTGTCCAGATACTTTAAAAGAATTAATATCTCCTATAGTAAAGAGAAATTGGAATTTATCAACCTATTCCACAAGGCCAGTTTTACTCTGATACAAAGCCAGACAAAGGCCAAACAAACAAGGAAAACTATAGTCCCTTATTACTCTTGTTTTAGATGAAAACTATATCCAACAAAATATTAGAAATACAATATAAAAATTATTACAAGTAGAGCCATCATAAAATGAAGTATATACCATGGCCAATTTGAATTGTTTTCAGGAATGCAAAGCTGGATCAACTTTCAAAGATAAAACACTGGTATTCATCATATTAACATGTTAAATAAGAAAGTACTATCCTTTCTGGGATACAAATGGAAAACTCTGTGTTCCAATCCTATTGATAAATTTTCAATTTTTCTGATCCTGAAACTAACAATGGGAGGAGAATTTTATGTTCCCACAGGTAAAAATCACCAATCTAAATGCCTGAAAACATACAACTTATGGCTGTGCAGGATGAACTGGGGAATGTCAGCAGAGAGGTTGACCCATCTGAACACTAAGGAATGAGGAACATCAGACTGCCTGAGACACGGTCACTGAGCATCTCTCTGAATAATATTGGGGTTGACTGTTAATAATGGACCCTAATGCTGAGAAACCTTCCTACCTCTCCCCCCCCTTTTTTTTTTTTTTTTTTTTTTGAAAAAAGGAAAACAGGATGGTAATGAAACCACTCCCAAACTGTAAACTAGAGCCAATTGTTACAGTGGTAATTTCCTATAAAACAGGCACAACGTATTAACTGATTGATAGGCATAGGAACTGTGAAAGGATATTTCTCTATCTAGAGCCAAATTCAATAGTAAAGTGTTTATAAGTTGTGTAATTAAGCAAAATATATTACTACAGGAAAGCTCTGACATCAGCAATGAATTATTCTGCCTAGGAGATGTTGGCTAGGGGATTCAAACCCCCCCCCCCAAATTATAAAGGCCTTTTGCCTATAAGTGGGATATATGCAAGGAGAAAGGCAGTAAGTCCCTGTTGTCGAAGACCTGGTGTGAGCATGAAAAATGTTATGAGACGTCACTTGCTAGCGTACAACTGGCCTCTGAAATGCTAGAGAGCGTTACCAAAGGCCACTAAAGCAATACAGCAAAATATTGGTCTCCCTGAGACAAGCAAGACTCCTCCGTCAATATCAGCTACACCTCAACAGCCTGGAGATACTGTGCAACAGTGGCAGCCAAGTGTCTATATATATCCCAAATCTATTTGGCTATTAGCTCTCTCCTTGGAGGAATAACTCACAGCGGATGCCACAAGCTTATGTCCTCTAGTGGTTAGGAGATGTTATAAGCCACAATAAGAACTTGTCACCCTTTATAGAGAAACCACAGTTTGCGGATTAGCATACCATCCAAGCATCTGTGTCTATGCTCACAGCTTAGCTTGACATAATAAGTGGTACTGCTTAAATGCCTGTACATCCAATAGCTTGTGCTTTGTTAGTATGACTAAAAAGGGTATCACTGGGAAAGCTGTCAACCCATGAAGGGAAACAACCTGAACAGACTGGAGTCCAAAATGACAACTCCAAAGAAATTAGACTGTTTTCTTCTCACCCACTTGTGCCCCTTTCCCAAAGCCCAGGGAACAAACTGCAGAAGAGGAGGCGTGGTAGATTGTAACAGCTGCGGAGAGATAGGGGTGAATCATGAGACTACAGGAATATAGTCTGGACTCCTGATTGATCAACATGCCTGTACATACAAGCTTCTCCAACTGGACTATGGGAACCTTGGGTTGTTCAAAATTTGGACATAGATACTTGCAAATGCACCAATTACCTAATTGTATGACATACTGAGTAATATCACTGTTATCTGCAAACAACTGTGTCATTATATTGTAGAATCCCTTAAAAATAAAAAAAAGAAAAAAAAGAAATACTATATTATTATATAACCAGATGTAAAGAAAACATTTAATAAAACCTAACATTCATTTATAAGAAAAACTACTAGGAAGCTAAGAATATATGGGAATTATCTCAGCTTGATAAAGATCATATTTAAAAAAACTATGTAGTTAGTAGCCTCATACTTCTTCAATTTACTTTTATTTTTAGTTACATGTATATGTATGTTTGTATGTGAGTATATGCACATTGAGTGCAGGTACCTGAAGAAACAAGAGGAGTTGGAACTCTGAGGACCTAGAGTTAGACAGCTATGACATGGCTTCTGGGATCTGAAGTCGGGTCCTCTCAAAGAGCAGTATGGACCCTTAACTGCTGAACCATCTCTCCAGCCTGCTTCATACTTAACATAGTAGTAGAAATCCTAGCCATTGGAATAAGGCCATGAAAAAGAAAGAAAAGGAATATAAATGAGAAAATAGGAAAAACATCACTCTTTGCAGATGAAAATGATTATACATAAAAATGATTACACAGGGGCTGGGGAGAGAGCCTAGCAGTTAAGAGCACCGACTGCTCATGCAGAGGACCCGGGTTCCATCCCCAGCACCCACATGGTGGCTAAGAACCATCTGTAACTCCAATTCCAGGAGAACTCCAGTTCCAGGGGAATCTGACACCCTCTTCTGACCTCCGCGGCATTGCATGACACGGGTGCACAGACCTGTATGCAGACAGTACATTCATACACATACAAAAAAAAATGATTACACACAAAAACCTTAGGGTATCTCTAGAAGTAAGAGGAAACAGTTCCTAGAATAACCGAATTAAGCAAAGTAATATCATGTAACATCAACATATAAAGATCAATTGCATTTCTATAGATCAATAATAGGCATGATGAAATAAAAACCTCAAATATGGTATCAGTCAGGCAGGGAGGCTCAGTATTTGGAAGGCTGAGGCAGGAAGATCATGAGCAGGAAGTTAGCCTGGGCTACCTAGTGAGTTCAAGTTCAGGCAGAACTACATACAGGGACACTATCTTACAAAAAACAGTATCAACAGCAAGACGAACAATTTAAAAACTTTATGGGACTGAAGAGATATCACAGTGGTTGAGAGTACTGGCTGGTCTTGCAGATGACAGAGGGGTGGGGGGTGGCTGGGTTCCCAGCAGCCACATGGCAGCTAACAGCTAACAACTGCTTGTAACTTCAGTTCCAGGTCATTCCTGCAGGCAATGCATGACAAAGGCACATTTATAGACAAGCAAGCAAAATGCTCATACATACAAAATAAAAATATAAATAAATTTAAAAATGATTATTTATGGTTTCTTCAAATAAAATGAAGTGCTGAGTGTATACTTAACAAAACATATAAGATTTGTATGCTGAAAAATTGTAAAATGTTGGTAAAAAATAGGATAAAACCTACATAATTAAAGAGAAATATTTTCATGGATTAGAATATTCAAAACAGCCATAATGTACATTTTTTCTCAAATCAATCTGTAGGTTCAATGTAATTCTCATCTCAGTGAGACTTTTGTAAACATGGAAAAGCTTATTTAAACTTCATATGAAAAATATAGGTCATACTATAATTAAAATAGTTTAAGAATAGAAAGAGAGAAGAATCACTCCATTTATGATTTCCTATGTAGCTCATTAATTAAGGGAGTAGGACTGATGGAGAACAGACTCTAGATCACTCCAGCAAAACATAGACCACAGCACTTGATTGCAGACAGCTGTTTGAATGGCATTTCTCAAAGGTGCAAATGGAACACAGTGAAAGGTGATGAATCTTTTGACAAGAATAGGCCCAAAGCAACTGGACAGCTAGGAAGAAAATTAAACTTGACCAGAACTTCATGCCTGCTACATAATTAACTCAGTATGGACTGTGGACTTCAATGTAAATATGAACGACCATAGCATTTAAAACAATTTAGAAAACTGTCAGAATTCTTTATTAAACAGGAGACTTTAACCAATAGAAGTTAAAGCTCTTACATTACAGAGACTCAAAGTTATTAAGATGTCAATCTTCAATACTTCATTCAAAAAAAAAATGCAATGAGATCTGAATAAATTGCCAGCAGAGATTAGTTTGTTTGCCTGTGTGAAGAGTGTTAAACATGTGGGAAATAAGTTTTAAACGTTTGTTCTAAAATTTATATGAAACCAATAAACTCTTGAAGAGGACTAATGACAGACAAGCAATTCCATGGTATGATTAAAAAATTTTAAAGCTATGATAGTTAATGTTGACCAATTGGATGACTATAGAAATGTGATAGAATAGAAATTATGTGCATATACTCAAATTTCCAGGAGAATATGAGGTATTTCTATCATTTCAATTCAAAGTGGAAAAGAATGTTTTATCACTATCCTGGAAAACATATAATTGAGTCCCAGGAAGTGCCAATATTTAAAGGCAAATATTAATAATCAACAATAGGAAAATTGAGAAAAGGCTGAGTACAATAAACAGTACTAGGTAATGATTTAAATTTTCTGGAAGAGGGTATCCTCTAGACAGCAGGAGGAGAAGAGTTGGATCTGTTTGCTGCTGTTCTCTCATTACCACTTCAGAGAAGTGTTGAGAAGTCAGGGGCAGGTGAACATAAGCATGTCCCTATTTGGTGTTGCTAGGCTAAGTCTCTTAGAAAAGATGGGGCCTCTCTCTCCTCTCTCTTAATGTACAGATCTAGACCAGTAAGTCTGAAAACCCAGTTATCTTTTATGATATCACATACATTCATCTGCCTCTCTGTGTGGTTTTTGTAATGGTTTGGAATAATTGTGAGGAAAGTATATCTGGAATGAGACCAGGGATAGGATTGTTTTGTTTTGTTTTGTTTCTCATTGTTTGGGGCATAGGTAGCTTCTCAGAGACTGCATCCTTGAAGAAAGCTGACTGTCTCCCAGCACCCGTCAGATGCCAATAGCTTCTAAGATAGGGTGGGACTTTGTGACCACCTTCCCCTCCATGCTGGGATTTTGTCTGGTTTGAGTTTGAGTGATTTCCGCACGCTGTCACATCCCCGTTGTGTCTGGACAGCACTTTTGTTGTAGTCACCCACGGCTTCTGGCTCAATGATCCCCAAGCCCTGGGAGGTGTTGATACAGGTGTCCCATTTAGGGCAGAGCACTCTGCAGTCTTCTCTGGACGTTGATCAGGTATGGATATGTTAATCGCCATGGATGGAGCTTGGAATAATCATTTTGAGTGAAGTAACCCAGACCCAGAAAGACAAGCATTACATGTTCTTTCTCATATGTAGATTCTAACTTTGACCCTTTGGTGTGTATGTTTAAATTGGGGTGTCCCTACAAGTTAGGAAACTAGTAACATGCCCCTGGGGAGGGAGCTTTCAAGCAAAAGGCAATAAAATGCTGTTTTCCCCCCCATAACTTTCACTGACTTTTTCTTTGATGATTTCACATAGGTATAAAGTGCATTCTGATTACTACAACCCTGCACCTTTAACCCCCTTTGCCCCTAGTACCTCTTGATCCATACAAGTTCCTTCCATATTCATGTCTTTTTCTTTTTGCTTTTTTGCTCTTTGTTTCTGAGACCTATTGAGAAGAGGTGCTCTCAATCTTTAAGCAAGGGAATCACTGCCAACCCAACGGATATATTGGCCAAGCTAAGGAGCCTGTGCAAAAACAGAAAAACGGCCTCTCTCCCACCAGGAAGGGCGAAAGCTTAGCCCGTCATGTCACACGGAGATGTGCAACCTCCAGTTAGGAAAATGTGAACTCCACTCCGATAGAGACTTATGGAGAGCTATACTTTTAAAATAAAATTTCTTATGCTGGGGAAGTGAATTTATGACAGGAGGTTTTTCTTGAAGGTCCCAAATGACAAGTAAATGATTTCTGAATTTTCACAAAAATATACTCTAGGCAGAAATCTTGAGAATAGTAATCTAATATTTCTCCTCTTTTTCAAATTATTATTGTTATTCCACATTGTTCCAGGGGACATTTATTTGCCCCAGGGAAGGATAAAATCAAAAGAATCCAGGAAGAGAAAAAGTCAATTGAATTTCAAAAAAGACTTTTAGAAACTCATAACGTAACATTTGTATTGAAAGCTGAGTTTTTAAGTTTAGCAAACTTTTCTAGAGAGGAAATTCTCTTATAGTTTCTAAAGATGATTTTGAATATCAAAAGCCTCAGTACCAAAATATTCTATGTATGAAGTATATAATGTAAACTATAGAGTTGGGAAGAATTCAGGATTTCTGGCTTAAATAAAATAAAGACATACAGCTCTTGGAAAAGACAGCGCTATTCAGTGGAATGTCACATAAAGTGGACACCCCCTTCACTCCCTGGCTAAACCCTGATGAGTGGATGAAAAGAAGTGAATGAAACAGAGAAGCTTCTCAGAAAGGTTTGAGTCCTACTGAGGTAGGAATGGGTGAATTAGAAGTTAGGTAGACAGTTCGATGAAGTCCTACAGATTCTTGTTCCCTGAACCACAGGATCACATGTCGCATAAAACACCCAGGACCCTCAAGAAGTGGCAGATGGTGGGATGCTGGACCTAGAGACCTAGAGTGGCCTTAAGCTGGTCACAAGCAAGATGCAATGTGAGAGGACCATATTAACTAAAGAACATGAAAGCATCAAGTGCAAGCATTGCAAGACAGAAAGGGGGACTGTGGGTTAAGCATCTTCCTGGAGTGTAACCCCAGGAGGTAGAAATGAGCATGGATCAGGTTCCTTTATATCCAGGGTAATAATCAAGTACCTTTGAGTAGAGTATGATTCAATCTAATGACACTGAAGGAAAAGTAGAAAGAGTGTAAGGAACATAACCTTAAATTTTGCTGTTTTTACTCATAATGAGTTATTAACCATTACAAGGTTGAGTTTATAAAAAGATCTAGGTGACTTTTGTCCATCAAGTGTATCCAGAGCTCTGCATTACACAGTAGGTTGAACGGTAGAACTCTTAGATTTTATGTACATGCATGAATAGTCTATAAACTTCACAAATGCTTTACTGATTTGGTATTTCTATATTTTGACAATATTTTATAAAAAGGATAGTTGATACTCATGTATTCTTTGTGAATTTTAAAATAAAATTCTCAGTGTAACTTCTATTTGCCCAATAATTATGCCTGTTAATTACTGTTTTATTCTTCACTTATTTTGCCTCACAAGTTGGATCTAAAATTTACCCTCATTCTTTTACTTTTATTATTTCTTTTCTAACTCAGTTGATTTAATTTTATGGAAGTTTTTGTACCAGAATTCCTTACTGTTTACATTCTTTGGGTTTTTTTTGGTAGTAATACAGTTGTCTATCCTTACCTTTGTGATTTAGCTTACAAAGGGAAGAAGGCTCAGCCAGAAGGACATTTCCTAAATTCTTTCTGCTCCTCTTTTCTTTTATTCCACTTCCTGTCACCTATCACTGGAAGTTCATATCAACATCTCTTTCTTTTTTTAAAAATTTTATTATTTATGCATATGAATGTACTGTCTGCATCGCAGGTTTGTGCACCCGTGTCGTGAAATGCCGCGGAGGTCAGAAGAGGGTCTCAGATTCCCCTGGAACTGGAGTTAAAGATGGTTCTCAGCCGCCATGTGGGTGCTGGGTATCGAACCTGTGTCTTCTGCAAGAACAGTTGGCACTCTTAACTGCTAGGCCATCTCTCCAGTCCCTCAACATCTCTTTCTTAACTTTCCTTCTGTTTTAGCCAATTTCATGGAATTCTCAGCAATCTTTTCCCTGAGCAACTTATTCTTCCTTTTTGAAACCTTAAAAAAAATTTGTGTTTATGAAGGATTTTTTTTTTTCTGCCTCACAAGCTTTTACAATTCACATTGCTCATCTTCCATGAGAACCAACGAGGAATTTTATGAGGTCTCTTGAAATCAGTTGACATGACCAGAATCCCACGGCTGTCATACCCTGGTTAGGAGTCTTCTGCCTTCACTCATCTCCCCCACCCTCGCTCCTTTTCATTTGGCATTCTACCTGTAGCTGATAGGATCTGTGGAGTTTTTGGGCAGTTGCACAAGTGATTGCTTCAAGATATTCTTTATGGAACACTCTAGTTCATTCCAAATCCATTTCTTAAAAGTTATCTTTATTTTTGCTTTACTTATCTTATTAAAATATGAGGCTATTAGATTTCTGTACACAGCCTTCCTAGAAACCACTTATTCAAGTGTCTAACTTGTATTAAAAGAACATTCCATTAAGTAATATAATGTGGTTTATACTTCAGCAAAAAAAAAAAAAAAACAGATTAGTCCCTTTAAACTTAAGCTTGAAATGAACACTAGATGATGCCCTTGACCTTGTAATTATCTTCTGGAGTAGAGGCAACGGCTGTTTACAAGTCTGTCAGATGACCTGAGTTCTTATTATGTTAACAAAGAGGTGAAGGAAACGAAACTCAATTATCAGAGGCTAGCTCCCAGCTTCACTTTTACCCTGGCCCTGGTTATGATGTATGAGACTTCTAATCACATGAAACCCTGGCTTTATAACTTTACCTGTGAGGTTCTATCTGAAAAATGTAAAATTATTTGGATAGAGATTAGCATATTATGATAGGGATTTCCTGCTCAACACTCTCTGCAGAGCATCCTGCACATCTTTGTTTCTCAAACTGTATACGACAGGGTTTAACAAAGGTGTGATGACAGTGTAGGTCACTGAGATCAGCTGGTCCTGGTCCCTGCTGTTCTCTGACTTGGGCTTAAAGTATGCAATGGAGGCACACCCGTAGTGGATGATGACCACAGTGAGGTGGGAGGTGCAGGTGGCAAAGGTCTTTCTCCGGTCTTCAGATGAGGCAATCTTGACAATGGTGGAAATAATGAGGACATAGGAGATGAAGAGGAAGGAGGCAGGGGCTGTGATGGCCAGGAGGCTGATAATTCATGTCAAGATATCATTAATGACTGGGATAGCACAGGCCAGGTCCAAAATAGGTCTGACATCACAGAAGAAATGCTCAATCAGTGAGTTGCAAAAGGGGAGCCTGAAAATGGCCACCGCCTGAACTAGAGAGAGCAAGAACCCTGTGGCACAGACCGAAGATGCCAGTATGACACAGACACTCCAATTCATGATGATGCTGTATCGAAGTGGGTTGCAGATGGCCACATAGCGATCATAACCCATGACTGCTAGAAGGAGACAGTTGGTGGTGGCAAATCCCAGGAAAAAGAAAAACTGAGTTCCACAGCACTCCAGGGAGATGGACTGACTCAGACCCACAAGGCTAGAAAGCATGCGTGGGATGATAACAAGGGAATAGAAAGTCTCTGAGGTGGAGAGGACACTTAAGAAGAAGTACATGGGAGTGTGAAGGTGAGGATCAGTCCGGATAATGGTTACAATGATGATATTGCCTGCCAGAGTTAGGATGTACAGGACAAAGAAGACAACAAAGAGGGTGAGTTGGTGCTCTTGGAAATTGGAGAAACCTTGAAAAACAAACTCTCTTACGTCTGTGCAGTTGGCTCTCTTCATTGAGGAGCTCAGACCTGAAAGATAAAGAGGTCAACACCATGTCTTAGTGCCAGAGTTGGTCCTGACCCCAAGTACACTATAGAGCAAAGACAGTTACAGCAGAGACACTAGGTACATGGGTTGGGCTGTAGAGATACAGTTCAGTTAGTAAGTTGCTTGCCTTGCAGGTATGAACATTGGAGTTCAATCATCAGAAGCCATATTAAAATGAATGAATGAATGAATGAATGAATGACTAAAAGCCAAGCATGGTGGCTTACACTTGTAATCCCAGTACCAGCAAGGAGGAGGCAGGGCTGATCTCTAAGGGTCACTTGACTGCCAGCTTAGCCTGCTTGGCAAGTTCCATGAGAGACCATATGTCATACAACAACAAGAACAAGAAATCAAGGTAGATGGCATCTGAG
The DNA here is from genome assembly GCA_009823505.1 of Rhizomys pruinosus. Lineage (NCBI taxonomy): Eukaryota > Metazoa > Chordata > Mammalia > Rodentia > Spalacidae > Rhizomys > Rhizomys pruinosus. Next base: position 2,182,856 of record VZQC01007598.1, read on the forward strand.
GATCAATAGCTGAAGGTGTCATCTGAGTCCCACACATGCACACACCTACACACACACATGCACACACCTACACACACACACACACACACACACACACACGCACTCACACTAAACAAGCCCAAAGGCCCTTCCTTTGGGGAATAACAGATTAGATCCTTGGATTAGAAATAAAGATACCCCAAATTTGATTGTTATTTAAACATTTTATGTAAAGAATTCTTTCTAAGCACATCCAGGTCTTTTAAAGAAATGATTTTCTGTGGCCCATGAATGTGGTCTCAATTTTTTCCTAAAATTAGATTATTAATTTCATTATTTTTATGTTTTTTTTTTTTATTATTTATTTTTGTATGTGTATGAATGTACTGTCTGCATGCAGGTCTGTGCACCCGTGTCGTGCAATGCCGCGGGAGGTCAGAAGAGGGTCTCGGATTCCCCTGGAACTGGAGTTCTCCTGGAATTGGAGTTACAGACGGTTCTTAGCCGCCATGTGGGTGCTGGGGATCGAACCCGGGTCCTCTGCAAGAGCGTCGGTGCTCTTAACCATATTTCTTCCTACTTTATATGTTTTATTTTTACAACTTATGTTTTATTTTTACAACTTCATGAGCTGGATACTCAACTAACTAGTATTAGCCTGATTTTTTTGAACAAAGTTTTTTAAAATATAAATTTACCTCTAATAATGTTCTATGCACATCATGCATGCTTGGTGTATGAGGGTGATCAAGGCCATGGGTCCTATTTTTTGTTTAGACAGCATAGTGCTTATATTTTTAGTAATACAAAAATGGTTACACTTAAAGGAATGAATTACTTACAGACATTAACCAAAGATTAAAAGGCTAAAAAGCTATGTGTTCTGATTAGCCCCAGTTGTCATTTGGCATACCCAAGAGTTAGTTGGAAAGAGAAGGCACAATTGAGGAATTTCCTAGACCATATCTAGGCATGTCTGTGAGAGACTGCCTTAATTATCAGTTACGTAGGAGACGCCTCAGCCCACTGTGGCGGCGTTACTCCTCTGGAAGCTTGAGCCAGAGACTGAACCAGCAAGAAACACTCCTTCATGGTTTCTGCTTAAGTTCTTGTTTAAGCTCTTGTCCTGACTTCTCTCAGTGATGGATTGGGATCTGGAAGTGTAAATCAAGTAACCTCTTTCCTCTCTAAGTTGCTTTTGGTCAGAGTGTTATTTTTATCACAGTAGCAGAATGAAAACTGTATTTTTGACATGTAATTGTTAAATGGCTGGCAAGATGGCTCAGCAGGCAAGAGTAATTACTGCACAAATTTGAAAACCTAAGTTCAAATCCACAGTGCCTTGGTAGAAAGTTGAGCATGGCTTCATGTGCACTGTACCCAGAGTTCTGTAGGAAGTGGTTACAAGAGAATGACTGGGGCTTCCTGGCTGCCAGCCCAACTCCAAGTACAGCAAAAGACACTTCCTCAAGGGAACAGGAGAGGGTGATATTGTAGAGGACCAAACATTCTCCTCTTCTCTCCACATGGGCTTTATATATGTATATATATCGTAATATAGACACATAAACACATACGCAAATGCACATACATATACATACAGGGCAAAAATACAGTTGAAGAAATTTACAAACAAGTCTCCAGGTCAAGAAAACATTACCAATAAATGGTACAAAATATTGAAGGACAAGCTAATTCCAATACTAGACCAAATATTTAGGTACTAGAACAAGAGAGCATGCTCTCCGCTTCATTTTGTAAAGCTAGCATTATTTTAAAAATAGGTTTAGGCAAATCTCACTCTAAAATATAGATGTTAAACTCTTGAACAAAACTTTAACAAATTAAATCCATCAGTATACGAAATGGCAAAATTTGTTTCAGAATGGAAAATTTGTTTAAAATTAAAAGAGTAGGGCCTGCACCTTGGTGCGGGCGGGAGTAGTTACCTGGGCAGGCATCTGCCGCCTCTGCCGCAGGTAGGGGGCCGTGGGCGGGACCGTCCTAGTCTCTTTTGTGCTGGGACCAGAGGGGCCAGTGCTAGTGGCCTGCACCTTGGTGCGGGCGGGAGTAGTT
>VZQC01007598.1:2194154-2237607 GCA_009823505.1 Rhizomys pruinosus
TGATTGGGAAGGGGAGGGGGGGTGAGGGACACGGGCGTATATTCGATTAATGCTATTTTATTGACGTTAGTTCAACAAGTGCCCAGTTTTGCGCTAGACACTGTCTACGGATACATGTGTTTTTTAGGACTTAGTAAAAGTAAAGGTGTGTATAATTAAACACCATTGGTTTACAGACTCTGATAAAAACGTAATTGCATCGAGTTAAATGGAGATAGAATTCACTGTTGTTAACAACTTTTAGAAGTGGGGTCTTGATGAAAAACTTCTTCTAGTGCCACAAAGGTTTTGATATGAGAGACTTTCTTAGCCCCCCATAGAACAAGGAGAACTATGACGATGATGGGGTTGCTCGCCAACTGTAAATTGGAGACACTATTATAGAGGTAACGCCTTAAAAAAATGGTAAAACTGCCTCCTTTAAATGACTAATAGACATAGAACTTTGAAAAGGATTACTCTCTGTTCAGAACAAATATAACACTAAAGTCCTTAAACTAGCGCTTAAGCAAATATATCAATACAGGAGCTCTGGACATCAGTAATGGATTATGCCACCAGGAGATGTTGGCCAGGGATCTAAGGTCCCACAAAAGGTAAAGGCGCCTTGCCTCTAAACTGGTATACCTGCAAGAAGAGAGGCGATAAGGCCCTGCTGCTGAAGACCTGTTGTTAACATGGGAGGGATGTGTTGAGACCAAACATGCAAGTGTACAGATGGCCTCTGAATACCAGAGAGGTTAACAAGGGCCACTAAACCAATAAAGCAAATACGGGTCTCCTTGGGTCAGCAAGACTCCACCGTCAGCACCAGCCTACACCTCACCTGCCTGGAAATAAAGTGCAGCAGAGGCAGCCATATTAGCCTGTATATCCCAAATCTAATTGGCTAGTGGCTCTCTCCTTGGAGGAATGACCCATGGCCGATGCCACAAGCCTTACATAGCTACAGGTTAGGAGATATCATAAGCCCAGTAAGACCCCTTCATATTTTAACAGGAAAAATTGTAGTTCGTGGATCAACATCTCTTCTAAACATATATGTCTATAACAAAGTAACCTACCAATAACTATTAATGCTGCTTTAATCCTATATATATAATTGCTTGTGCGTCATTAATAGGATCGAAAGGTGATCCTGGACAGGCTGTCAACCCAGGAAAGGAAACAGCCAGAAATTGGACCAAAATCCAAGACAACAGCTCCAAGGAGTGGACTGTTATGCTTCTCATCCACTTGTGCCCCTTTTCTAAGCCCAGGAATAATCGGCGGAAGAGGGGGTCGTGGTAGAATGTAGGGCTGCGATTGGATTGAAGGGTGAAACTACAGCAAGGTAATCTGGACACTCATTTGATTCAACTTGATTGAAAATACAGCCCCTCACCCCCCGCTGGAAGGTGGCTGTGGGTGTTTTTGGCACAAAACAGCCTGCAAACTTGGTTATCATGAAGGATGCTTGTACTCATGATTATCAATTAATGCTAAAAAATGGAAAAAAAAAACTGAGAGAGAATGACAGGACAGTCATGGCAGAATGGGCATGATCGCGGTTGGGTGGGGGTGGGGTGAAGGGAATAGAAGGGAAGGGGAGATATGCCTGAACTGAATTGGAAAATGATGTATGAAATGCACAAAGCATCAATAAAAAAAATGTTGTGTAAAAAAAAAACAAAAAACAAAAATAAATAAAGTTAATAAAAAAATTAAAAAAAATAAAATTAAAAGAGTAAAATCATGTATTCCCTCAAAAAAAAAAAAACCTGTTTAATGGAAAAATCACATGACTATTTTAATAGCTGCTAAAAAAGCTTTTTAAAAATTCCAGTGTTTACATTTGAGAACTACAAAGAATAGATTTTCTTTAAATAGGTAAAACATGGTACTGCAATTCTATGGTCAACATCATACTTAGTGCTAAAATATTGAAGAATTTCCTTTAGGATAAGAATAAGATAAAAGTGACTACTTTATCTAATTTTCTTCAACATTGTATTAAATATTCTAGCAAGCCTAGTAAGGTAACAAAAAAAAATTAAAGATACAAATATTGAGAAAGGGAAAAATGAAACTGGCATTCTTTACAGATTTTTTTCACAGAAAATTCAAAAGATAAGTACTGATAGCTTGTCAGAATTATTAAGAGAGCTTAGCAAGCTTTGTGGCACAAACTTCCTATGTAAAAATTCATCACATTTCTGCATCTCAACAAGCTGATAGCAAATCAAATATAAAGTATCATTTATCATAATATCCAAAATATAAAGTACCCATGGACCTTTATGGAACATTCTAAAGATGGCTGAAGTAAATGATTATGTCCATGAATTCCAAGATAACACTATGAGAATTTCGACTAATCTCAAACTGACCTATGGAGTCAATGCAATACAATCTCAAGTTGGTTATTTCTAATGAATTGTTCGTTGGATTGACAACTAATACTAAAATGTAAATGGAAGTTCAGAGTTCCAGGAATAGCCAAAGATCTCTTAAAGTAGAAAAACAAAAGGACAGTGTTTGTCTTCCAAAGACCAGTACTTATGATAAGGTTGGAATAACTAATGTGTGAGAATAACACAGGGTGAAACAATTGTGCCAAAGGAAGAAAGTGGAGTTCTTAAATATACTGAAGATATATTACTATTATGTAGTGGATGCTTTAAGGTTATTCTCACTACTATTTTTCTATTCATATATCCCTTTCATCCTGGTATTCTTTTTTTTTTTTTTGAGACAGGGTCTCCCTGTAGCTCCAGCTGTCCTGGAACTCACTCTGTAGACCAGGCTGGCCTCGAACTCACAGAGATCCGCGTGCCTCTGCCTCCCAAGTGCAAGGATTAAAGGCGTGTGCCACCACACCCAGCATTTATTTATTTCTGTATGTGTATCAATGTATTGTCTGCATGCAAGTTTGTGCACCCGTGTCGGGCAATGCCGCGGAGGTCAGAAGAGGGTGTCGGATTCCCCTGGAACTGGAGTTCTCCCGGAATTGGAGTCTCAGACGGTTCTCAGCCGCCATGTGGGTGCTGGGGATCGAACCCGGGTCCTCTGTAAGAGCAGTCGGCGCTCTTAACCGCTAGGCCATCTCTCCAGCCCCTAATCTTGGTATTCTTGACATTTCATTATTCTTTGATAGCTCTTGCCATATGCAATTGCAAGTATTTGTTATTTGGCTTTCAAATAAGCCTTTTGATTACTGAGATCTTTTATCTAATTCTGCATCTCCAGAACCCAGTCCAATGTTAAACCTATTTTAGGCTTTTGACAAATACTTGTTAAATGACTGGTGAATGAAGGAATGCTTTTGGGATACTTCTAGCTTGCAAGAGGAGACCATCCCTAGATGTCCAAAGAAGCACTGCCTTGGGCAGCAGAACCAGGATGAAGTGATTAAGTGAAAATCTAAACTTCAGAAGTGCAGGGTAGTGAGGGGGAAGAACACGTGGTCCTGGCCTTTGGAGACATTGTAGGCATATGGAGCATGTCAAGAAGCCAAGCAAAAGAGAAACTGGTGTATAATAGACAGGAAACAGTAGTGTTTATGGAGCTCATTAAGTTGGAGAAGTTGAGTGGTTGCCAGAGAACAGTCATGAAGGGATAGTATAGAGAAAAGACAGACAGATGAGGAAAATATTGGCTTCCCCACTTACCACTCACAGGGGACATACACAGTTGATCTTTAGTTAGCTTTCACTCTCCAGTCCAAGTTTTGGTGAACAGCTTCTTTGCTTAAAAAATAGAAGAAATCTATATGAATTTTTGCATGCAAGAGATTTCTTTCTTCTTCAGAAATAACTACAGGGTAGACATTTGAAAAAATAATTCCAAAAAAGGACAAAGGAGTTACCTAATATCACACCTTTAGTCTATGGCAGAGGTAGCTCAGAAGTCCAGGTATCTTGAGCCTTAGCTCCAAGTCAATAGCAAATATTGAAAAAAAATCTCAATACTGGAGAAAGAACTTCTGTGTCAACTGAGGTATTGGTAGATGGAATGCAGACTACCCAAAGTGCTGCACTTTCTTTGGGGTAACACTAAAAAGTGGAGCTTGCCATATTTTGTTTGGGATTGGTTTTGATGCCAATCAAACCAATTGTGAGGAGACAGCATCATGGACTTGCTGAGGGTTCCACGCCTTTAGTTCCTAACATGGCTACTAATACCTGGTGGAGGGGAATGGCTCAGAGAAGAATAGCGTTCCCCTCTGGTCTTCTGCTCCAAGTCTGTTTAGAATCCTCCCAAAGCAATATAGAACCTGTGCATATCACACACACATAAATATATGTACTGCGACAAGTATATATTTTTTCTGGAAGTAGTGATCTGGGTGCTCAGATTACATTTCTGAAAAGGGACAGAGTAAGTGCCCTGACTCAGGGACGAGCATAATAGATCAAAGGAGTCAAAGTAGCATATAGACATTAAAAATTGATGGAACAACAAAATTTGTCCATCAACTGGATATTGCTGAGAGTTAGAAAAACAAACTACAAAAACCAACATTTGATTAAAACGTATTACATGCTATCTTATGTAGGATGGCTACATGATTCAAAACTTAGTAATACTCTACAAAGAAAGAAGACATTTCTGTTTTGTTGATAGAGAATTTGAGGTCCATAGGAGTAAACTACTTGTTACCTCACTAACTGGCAAGGCCAGGTGCAAAAAGGGTCATGTTTGACAACAAATCTCATGTATTTCTGAAGTCATGCCATACAGGTAAGTTGTCCAGGTTAGAAGAGAGACATTGGCAGTATGAACAATGCCTAACTCTCAGCCGTCCTCAAAAGACACCAGGGACATCAGTAGTGGATGACAACTCCGAATTACAGAGGTTGTCTTATTTACTGTCTTCTCCTTGACTTCCAGCAGATTCTTCTATTATTTAAAATGAAACCTGTGAGAATACTATATTTCACTTTAGGTCTCAGCCAGCCATTGTGGATGTTACAGGGGAAGTCTGAAACTCCAGTGTCAAGACAAATAATCAGAAAGACAGAAGGAGAAATGGAAGAAAACCAGAAATTATTTAAAATAAATTTGCCTGTACCAATAAGCACTTACTTCTTGCAAACTGGATAAAAGGAAATAGTAGAAAGTCTTTTAGGAGCTGGTGTGCCTGAACTTGAAAAAGAAAAGACCTGGGATAGGACTCTCAAGAAGTGAAGGTGGGAGAAATGAAAACCCCCAAGAAGAAAAGGTCAGCATATCCTGGGTGTCAGAGGAGGTTGATAGAGTGGTGACAAGTTCAAAGTTAAAGCTATGAATTTTCAGAGAGTCTCTATGCAGAGCAGAAACCTCTGGATAAGAATGCTGTCTATTTATGCAGAAAGAGAAACAGATATATTCACTCCAGGACTTAGAAGGCTTCCCTTGAGAATCATTCCTGGGCACAGGGGCACCAGAGAACTAGTATGGGACACTATCCCAGGGGCCTCATTAGGAATTTGGGCAATTAGTAGAACAGAACTCTTTGCCTCTGGATAGTGATTCACAGGAACAGCCTGTCTCTTAGAAACTGATGTGAGTTTTGTTAACAATCCAGTGAACCCAGAAGGAAAATACCAAATAAAATAATTGTCCGTTATTATATGTCTGAGGATGCTTTCTTCATTTATTGAATAAACAAATATTACTGAATATCCATTTATGTGCCAAAAAGTATGCTGATTGCTGATCAGTCTTGGTGTTTGTGCCCACAGAACTGTCAAGGAGGGAAGCATAGGGAACCGTAACTAATCCATCAGTAGATTTGTGCAAATTTGAAAAGGGAGCTGTTTCTAGACAGATTCAGTCCATGTAAAGACTTCTGGGTCTGGAGACAATGGATTTATGCCATTAGATACAAATTTGAGACGTAGACTGTGGGGCGGATTCTATGTCTTACTCTTTTCTTGATTTGTGAGTGGTATATAGTGTATATCCTACTTAATCAGGCACACTTCAAACAATCTCACAGATATATATTACCAGAAAAAATAAATACTGCAAGGAAAATATGCAGGTGGCAGGTTGTGCTAGTGTGTGAAGCCTTTCAATATTTTTCCGAGTCATGAATTCTAATTTGGAATGTTTAACATAAATGTGGGCCAACTAGGTGAAGTCAGGGCAAGAAATTTAAGGTAAAAAAAAAAAAACAACAACAAATGAGTGGAAGACTTGATGAATTAATGGAAACTTATTCCAAGAAGTGAAACAGGTCAAGTTGTGCAAAGTGGATAGATGTGAAGGAGAGACCTTGTTAGAAGGTTGTGGGACTGAGGGTGTTCAGGGCTTTGCACAACTTAAGGATTATTTGGGGCCAGCAATGCTTTTAAGAAAGTGATGGCTCAATCGGATACACATCTGAAATTTTCTGGTTGAAACATGAGAAATAATTTAGAGAGAAGTATGTTGAAACTCCACAAAGACTAATAGGGAGCTCCTGCAGCTGTCCAGTGGAAATGTACTGAAGAACTGGGGTGCAGGACCAGTGTACAGCTTGTTGAAACCTCTGAAAAAAACAATCCGTGATAGCAATCTCAAGACCTATGGTCCAGAGACCTGCCTTTACCCAACACTGACTCAGGAGTCAATTCTCAGAAAGTTTTTATCTACATAAAGTGTGGCTTTTTGCAGAAATCTGAGAGGTTTGCAGTTTGAGTCTCTTATGGCAGTTTGACAGAACACTGTCTCAACACAAGGTAGAGTCATCACAGCCTCTCACTCAATTTCCAGACTAAATATCTCAAAGGGATGTCTGTGTGTCCTTGGAACGTACTCTTGAAACACATGTAAATACTGAGTATATTATAGCTACTTGATCGTGAGAGCTTAGTGGTAGATCTGCTTACATTGCATTCTGTGCTGATTTCAGAGCCTTCTCTTTTTTGATGTTGTTCAGAACAGAGAACTTCATGGCTTACTCAGGACATGAGTTGAACACTCATGTAATATGTTGCCACATGTCTATCTCATATGGTACACTGGGAAGTGGTGAGATAATCCAGAATGTGCTTGGGAACGACTCTGTACAATAGTCAAGCCAAACTTCCATTTTTAAAATGCTTGGTATCTAGGGAGAGGTGTCAGTTCAGAGCAGAGTCTAATAATATCCTGCAAGTATGTCTAACATTTAAAGCCAGTCACTCTGATGAATGAGTGGATGCAGGTCTATTTAGGGAAGGCTACAGAGATAATTTATAGCATAGACTTGCATCACTGTCATAAGAGGAAGCCTCACAGGACTATGGCCATTCAAGGAGTTCTGGAAATATGAAATGACTCCAGTGTGAGATTTAGGACAGAGGTTATCTTTCTTCTTTATGGAAACTCAAGTCAGGATTTTTTTTACTAATACTAGAGATTAAAAATTATTATAGTATTGTAAAGATCCATCTTTTTGCTCTATTTGTCTTCAGGATATCATGATCAATTAAACAGTGTCAAAGAGCTCTGCAAGCAAATGATTCTGATTACTACCACTATCACCTTTTTCATTAACTGCACATACTGTTTACATATGCTACATACATGGTGCCACTTGATTTTTGACCCATTGAGATCTCACTTTTCTTGTTGAATACAAACCATCATGGCGGAGCCATTAATGAAAGGTTCACTGCTTGACAAAGTTCCAGTGATCTGACCCGTTTGGTTGAAGTCTGCTTTTAGCTGACCTTGGTTTTTAATAATTCTTCTTATCATATTAATTCTTATTTTTCTTGTCCAATTGACTTTCTAGGAGTTATGGTACCTGCTTCTGCCTCAAGGAGTGGAACTGACACTTTTGCCTTTTCTAGAAATGAGTACTTTGTGAGAAATAATGGTGCTGTGTACACAACTTAAAAGTATAATACAGTAGTAATTAAGATCTCTACAGAAACTGTGTCATGCACAAATTGCCCAAGTAAAGAAAGCAATTTTGATTTCATGGTCAGGTTTAAACTAAAAAGAAGATTGAAGGCCAAAGTGAAACTAAGTCCAGTAAAACAGTATATTCTAGTCATCTGACTCAAAGTTTAGTAGCCTTTAGAAAATCACTTTAGCAGAAAGTGTTAAAAACAGAAACTGAGGAAAACAATGAGCAGAATAAAAAAAAAGATATGAATCAAAGCTCTATCAGCCACAAAATGACTTACAGGTTGAGTGAATAAGGAACTAACGTGAGAAAAATAAAGTTCTCTATTGTTAGAGCTTTAAAGCTCATTTTTTACATTGTCCTGCACCTATGTAACCACAAGGCATAAAGAATGGAGTCCTTAGAGTTAAAAGTTAATATTAGGGACTGGAGAGATGGCCTAGCGGTTAAGAGCGCCGACCGCTCTTGCAGAGGACCCGGGTTCGATCCCCAGCACCCACATGGCGGCCGAGAACCGTCTGAAACTCCAATTCCAGGAGAACTCCAGTTCCAGGGGAATCCGACACCCTCTTCTGACTTCCGCGGCATTGCACGACACGGGTGCACAAACCTGCATGCAGACAGTACATTCATACACATACATAAATAAATAAAATTAAATAAAAAAAATTAAAAAAAAAATAAAAGTTAATATTAACTTCAATTTGCTGCAAAACTCTTAAATTGCTTAGCTGAATGGCTGTACTATTATTGTTTCACTTTCTTGATGCTTCAACTAAACGATTATACCATTATTGATTGTTTTACTGTTTTTGATGTTAAGAATAATTTCAGGTGTGAATTTTCTGAAAAATATTTACGGGGAAGTTGGGTTATTTTTTTCATCATTAGCTTAGACTTGCATAACATGTATTAGTTTTAGGGCATATAAAAATAAACTTTGGGACCTGAGGAGCAGAGAAGAAAAAAGAGAAGAAAAGAAATCGGTAGAGTGGCAAACCCGAAAGGCCCTCTGCACAGGATCAGAGAAGGCAAACACTCTCTGATCCTTAGGTCAGGAATTCGGCAGAGTGGCAAATTGGCAAGGCCCTCTGCACAGGATCAGAGAAGGCAAAAGCTCTCTGATCCTTAGGTCAAGAAATCGGCAGAGCGAAGAACCCAAGAGGTCCTCTGCACAGGAGCAGGGAAGATAGATGCTCCTCAGGTCATGAAAAAGAGATTCTTGTGTCTTATTTGATTAATTTCTTCGCCGCCTTTGCGACCACCCACTTCGCCGCCTTTGCGACCACAACCTGCTGGAGCTGGACTCTGGCACCATCACTTTATGACTCATACATAAAGTCTGCAGGAACCAGCCACACTTATTAAGCTTCCCAAGGTTGAGTCCATATTTCAGTTAACCAGCTCAGTAAGATGCAAGAGCTAGTCCAATTTTCTTGAGTAGATACACTGAGCTCATAATCTCTACCTAAGCATACATATTAACCTGTGTTGCCTATATTAACATTGTGTTACTTCTCCTGGCTCACAAGTTTAGAGTCCATTTCAACACACGTTTTCCAGTTTGATGATGCAATGACTCAGAAGTCTCCTAGGACCTGATACTGGTTATGGATTAGAATGGAATAACAGCTAGCAGAACAGACAAGACTTCTATTAAGGGTGACAAAGTAGAGAGTAAAACTTCCTTTTTACAAGAGGATGAATTAAATTAAATTATCACAAACAGCCATTTTAGTATAAAGAAATTGTCAACAGAAAATAAAGTGAGTAACATACATCCTTAAAAATTATTTAGAGCTGGGCTGGAGAGATGGCCTACCGGTTGAGAGCACCGACCGCTCTTGCAGAGGACCCGGGTTCGATCCCCAGCACCCACATGGCGGCCGAGAACCGTCTGAAACTCCAATTCCAGGAGAACTCCAGTTCCAGGGGAATCCGACACCGTCTTCTGACCTCCGTGGCATTGCACATCACGGGTGCACAAACTTGCATGCAGACAATACATTCATACACATACAGAAATAAATAAAATTAAAAAAAAATTGAATTTCTATAAAAAATTATTTAGAGCTTCGGGTTGGTCCAGCAAGAGTCATAGCCATTTTATCTAGGGGAGTTCCTCCCATCCACTTCCCCCCTGCCATTCTGTGTGTAGGACCTTAATGCTTTAAATTGGCACTACACAACAGTGCTTTGGTGTTAGCAGGATCAGTCTATATTTGCAGTGGAGGTTGAATGAAAATCTGAAGATTTGCTAGCTCAATGTGGCAAAGTCTATTGTGTATTCTTGGTTCTGAGGAAGGAGCTGATAACCCATAAACTTAACTGAGAAATCCTAAAAATAAGAAAGCCACAGATGCACTGAGAGAAGTACCCCACACATCTCTGGCTGCCTAGAAACAGTACAGGGATAGAGGCAAAAGCCTGTCCGAAAGTGAAAGCAAAGGGAGACTGGTATGACCAGTATACATGGTGTGCATGTATGGAACTCTCAAAGAATAAAAAATATTCTTTTAAAAACAAAAAGAGCTGGACAGATGGCCCAGTGGTTAAGACTACTGACTGTTCTTGCAGAGGATCTGGGCTTGATTCCCAGCACCCACATGGCAGCTAACAACCATCTTAACTCCAGTTCCAGGGGATCCAACACTTTCTTCTGACCTCCATGGGCATTGTACAACATGAGTGTACTTATGTGCATGCAGGCAATGTACCCATACACATAAAATAAAAACAATAAATAAAATATTCTTTTAATTATAAAATAACAAAATGAAAATAAAATTCTAAAAGGATCCGGAAGTTTGCATTCTTGCCACAGTCTGCAAATAGGTTGATCAGCATAAGGTGATTGATTGCTGATGGACTCTGGGTGTTTGTATACAAACTCTGCTCAAGTCATAGGGAAACACTTAGAAATACCACCACCACCAATGATAGTAATGAATGACTATGATGATGATAATCAAATATGAGGGCTTAAGCATTCATATGCAGAAGTTCCCACATTTGTACTGAAGAGGGGTGCTGCAGAGATTGTTCAGTGGTAAAGACCAGGATTCAATTCTAAGCACCCACATGGCAGCTAATAACTATTCCTAACTTTGGTTCTAGGGGAATATGACACCCTCTTCTGACTCTGTGGGCATTGCACGACATGGGTGCACTTATATACATGTAGGCAATACACATAAAAATAATAAATAAAATACATTAAAAAATAAATAAATGAAAGAGGGTAAAAAATGGAAACAAAAATGACATTAGAAGATATTAAGCAAAATATAGAGTTGCTACAACATGTTCAGTTTTTAGCTAAATATATCATACAAAGAAAAAAAAATGAATTATGATCCAAACTCAAGGAGAAAAGGCAGTTAATAGAAATTTCATTCTGAATGGGCCTTTAAATTGGATTCGAGAAGCAGAGACATGAAAATAGATTTTATAAATATGGTCATACAATTAAGGAAAACTATGTAAAAGATAAAGACTAACATTTTAATTTATATGCATAGCTATATTTTTTATCTTGTATGCTTTAGATCTACAAATATGTAAAATCCCACAAAACCATGGTTGTCTTTAGCCACAGTAAGTATTTGCTTATGACTTTATCTATGTTCTTTTTATTGCATTTTCATTTCTGTTTCTATTAAAATTGAGGATAGTCTTTTTTCTATAGAATGAATTTTTTCCAAGTTTCTCTTAATTCAGGTCTGGTGATGCTGTAATCTCTTTCTCTTTCTCCATTTCTGAAATTCTTATTCATTTTCCTCTTTAAAGGTCATCTGTGAATCCTAGTTTGATAGTTATTTTTAGCACTTTAAAAAGGTATTCAATTGATTTGTTATTATTATTATAAAACGGTATTTAATGGTTTTATTCTTATTTAATTTTTTATTTTATGTATATAAGTATTTTGCTTGTATGTATGTAAGTGTGCCCATGTCATGAATTGCCTGTGGAGGTCAGAAAAGGTTCTTGGATCCTCTGGAAATAGAGTTACAGACAATTGTTAACCACTATGTGGTGGATGCTGAGAACCAAACCCAAGTTCTCTGAAGAGCATCCATGGTGATTATTTTTGTCTTTTTTTTTTTTTTTTTTTTTTTTTTGAGAAAGGGTCTCCTTTTTTATGTCCCAGCGTGCCTAGAGTTGCTATGTAGACCAGAGCTGGTTCTTGAACTCAACGGAAGACCCCCTGCCTCTGCCCCCAAGGCTGGGATTACAGGCATGAGCCACCATTTGCCTAGCAGCCAGTGATTTGTAACTGCCGAGCCCTAATAACAAATCTTAGTTATCTTGGCCAGGGCTTAGCTAGGCCTTCTGCTCAGGATCTCAGAAAACTACAATTAAAGTATCCACAAGTTGTGTTTTTCCCTGGAGATTCACTTCCTCTTCCAAACTCATATGGCTATTAATATATAATTTATTTCCTTGAAGCCATAGGTCTGACACTGTTTTCTCTTTCTGGATGTCAACTGTCATTGCTCTTGCTTAACAAAAGTTGCCCACGTATTTGCATGTGGATTTCCCACATACCTTAAAATATTTTTTGAGTATTTCATACATGAATTTGTATTTACACATTTCATCGCCTCCAATTCTCCCATGTCACACTAGCTCCTCTAATTTCTGGTCCTCTTTCTTTGATTATTTGCTACATATACAAATACACAACAAGCATACGCACACATGAATGGAAACGACACATCAAAGACACATTAGTCCATTTAGTGCTGCTTTGTGTGTTTAGAGCTGACCACTTGGGACTGAGAGCTTGTCCCTGAGAAAATGAATTTTCCCTCCTCCTCAGCAGTCCACTGATTGCCTTGTAGCTTTCATCTAGAAGTTGGGAGACCTGCTGAATCGTTCCCCATCCACACTGGCCTACTGACTGGTTTTTGTCACAAGCCAGAAACTAGAAAGGAATCATGGTAGGAGACGATATGAATATTCAGGACTTGTTAGGAAACTACATTTTGAGATTTCTTAAGGTGCAGCTTTCCCAGCATGTGTAGAATATGTTATGTAGTAGCGGCATCCCGTTCCTTCTGGCTCTTTGAATATTTTCACTTCTTCCTCTAGGATGTTCTCTGAAGCCTTAGAATATAGATGCTGCAATTGTAGATATATCAGTTGAGGCTAATCACCACACAGTTGCTTGCTGTTCTGCATTGTGGATCAGTTGTGGAACTTTGTAATTGTCCTTAATACCTCTGCAAAAAATAAGTGCATTTGAGTCATGATGAGAGCTTCGTCAGTCTTTGAATATAAACACAGATGTTTAGAAAAGAGTAGTAAGAAATTACATTAGTGTAGGAAAGTAGTATGTTCTCTAGGGTCTGTGACCTCTCCAACAATGTGTACTTGTATATGCTTACTAGCTATTATGCAAGTTATTCCTCCTACTGAAGTGGACCTTATAGTCCAATTAGACAGACTTATTACCTCAATATAAGTGTGCCACTTACGTTGACCGATAGAGAGAGTTTTTGCGGGGCTAAGTCATTGTGTTGGTTCATAGGTTTACGGGATAGGACCATTTGATTGGTTTTCTCCCTTGCATCTCTTTGGCAATAGTGCCCTTCTGATACTATGAGAACTAAACTTCAGGGAGGAGGCTTCCAGGCAAGTTACAGCTCAGTTGCTCTAAGTCCTTTGTCTTAAAGTTACAGTGTATGTTCAGCAATAGGATCTACCTTCATGTCTCTGGAGGCAACCAATGGCTTATGGCAAAGCCTATATTATTTGTGAGACTGTCTTTTGGACTATCCTGACTAACAACTCAAAAAGGAGGCTTTCCTTGCCTGGCATTAGGATTTTTGCTTTACAATCTTCAGAGATACATATGCCATTCACACACACACACACACACACGACACAACACATTGTATTTTTAAAGGTAGGGCTTATGAAATAATACATTCCATATGGTTTTTCAAAAAACCAAAGTTTTTGGGGGGCTGGAGAAATGGGCTAGAGGTTAAGAGCAACCGACCGACCCGCTGCTGCAAGGAACCAGGTTCGATCCCAGCACCCACATGGTGGCCGCAGAACCATCTGAACTCCAATTCCAGGAGAACTCCCAGTCCAAGGGAATCCGAACACCCTCTTCTGACCTCCGCAGCATTGCACGACACGGGTACACAAACCTGCATGCAGACAGTACATTCATACACACAAGAAATAAAAAAAAAAAAAAACAAAGTTTATTTATCTTGTTACCTACTCTATTCTGGTATAGCCTTCTCTGCCCCTTCCCTAGATAAAGTACAACCCATTTTCCTCAATTCCCCTTGATAGAGCCTATGTACTACTACCCCCATTCTCAAGCTCTTTTTTTCTTCCCTACCATGATTTCTTTCTAGTTTTCTGGCTCTTGTGTTATGTATATTCTTCGGGATATTGTACTGATATCAAAAAGATTCAAGCTAGAAATCCACAAATGAGGGAGAACAGGTCATTGCCTGTATTTCTGAGTTACCTCGCTCGGCTATAACAGTTTCCAGTTCATTCATTTAACTTCATAATTTTAGATTTTCACATCTTTCTTTTACTGGCTGATAGATTTCCATATTTAAATGTACCACATTTTCATTATCAGTTCATCTGTTAGGATGAGAGCAATTTAGTTGTTTCATGTCCCTAGCTATTTTGAAAAGAGCAACAACAATCAATGGCTGAACAAGTATCTCTTGCAGCTAGATATTTAGATCCTTTGATTATATGCCCAGGAGTGGTAAGCTAGATCCATGGCAGAATTTATTTTTACGATTTTTAAGAGTTTCCAGACTGATTTCCAAAGTGGTTGTGAAACAAGTTTGCAATCCCACCCACAGTTTGAATGAGCATTTCTAGTTTTTAGTCTGTTTTAGAGATACTTCCATGGGATGTTGAGTAGAAAATGATAATTCGTATGGTGCTTGGGTTGGATTATTCATAGAGTCTGTTAGGTTATTTGAGGTGTATGGTATATTTGATTCTAATATTTATTTATGTGATTTTGAGATAGGGTCTCCCAAGCAGACCAGGCTAGTCAGGGACTAACAATGTAGATCAATCTGACTCTGATCTAATAGAAAAAAATCCACCTGCCTCTGCTTCCTGATCTGCTAGGAATTTAAAGGTGTGTACCACCAGGAACCATACCAATGTTTCTGTTTTATTCTGATCTTTATAATCTTAATTGGGAAAAAATTGGAGTATTGAAGGTCAACCTATGCGGTAGTTGTGTGAATTGTGTTATTGAAGTCCATGAGTACTCTTTGTATGAAATTGGGTGAGCCAGAGTTTGGCACATACGTGTTCATGATTGTGATATGTCTCTTGATTAATTGTTCTTCTTGATAAGAAGGATAGCTGTCCTTTATCTCTTTGGATTAATTTTAGTTTAATATCTACTATGTCAGATATTAGCATGAAATATACTGTGTTGTTTCTTGGTCCCATTTGCTTGGAATTTTTTTTTCCATCTTTTATCATTCTAATTTTGTTGCCCTAAAGCTAACAATTATTTTCTTTTAGACAGTCAAAAGGTGGATTTTGTTGCTTAATTCATTCAACTTGCTTTGTCTTTCAACTGGAAAGTTGAGGCCATTGATAAAGTATTTATTGAAAGACGTGTGTTAGCACTGCCATTTAGTTTCTGTTTGTGATTTAGTCCTATTTTCGCATTTCTGTAAGTATAGGTTTCATTTCATTTGTTTTATTTAGTTTGGTTTTTTTTTTTTTTTATTCCTTTTGTCATCTGTGGTATTGCTTCCAGTATTCTCTATAGGACTAGTTTGGTCAAAATGAAATTTTTTCATTCTTTTAATGTTCTGGAAATTTTTCTTTCTTTAAGGACAAGAATCCATTTGAGGAGGGCAATAACAGCCAGGATTGTGAAGATGGAGATGGTGGTGAATTTGCCATGTTTGTCTGAAGCACAGAGAGATCTGGGCTTGGCCTAGAAGTGTCAAGATGGCAGTGGTGTGGACATCTAGCAAACTCTCTCACTTGCCTTCTTAAAACTTATTAGCCTATACTCAGTATCCAGGTGGATGTCTGGCATGGACTGCCTTGCTGCCCACCCAGGGAATCTGCTGCCACCTGCTAGAAACCTAGAGAAGAAACTGGTGCATGGAGAGAGGGACCAGCAAGCACACACACACAGTGTCCAGGATGGCCAGTGGTCTGGCTCATCAGGCCTTGCGCCCAGCCAGGAATCTCGCTCACCAATGCTAGAACCAAGAGAAAACAATTGTCGCATGCATGGATAGAGGGATAGACACGTGGCATACACCACTTGGGTGGCCTGTGGTGTCCTGGCGTGCAGGCCCCTCGCCATGTGATCAAGCTACTGCGTAACTGTGAGTGCAATGAGAGTCGATAATGCTGTTGGCTGGTGGTTAGCTTGTAGGTCGTCAGGGACAATGTCAGCCTTTTCAGTGATTTTAAGCCTGCACAACCAAAGCTGAGGAAGGAAACCAGCAGGAAGCCAGAACCAAAGGACCTACACCTAGTCTCACATTAATGAACTTTTGGTATTAGCACGCAAAGAACAAAGAAAAAAAATCCAATGCCATACAGAATGGAAAAAACAACAATATGGAAACAGCTCATAATAAATCCCCACTGAACCCAACCAATCCTGTAGAATATACCAACAACGAGAGCTCCNAAGTTCAAATAAACTCTTCCTTTTATAAGTTCCCTTGGTCATGGTGGTTTTATCACAGCAACAGAAAAGTGACTAATACATGACCCTATTTTGAGTTCCTGTTGTACCTTTCTTTCTGTAATGCCCTGGTTATAGTCATTCTTTTTTGTTGTTGATTTTTTTGAGACAAGGTCTCCTTTTTTAGTCCCAGCTGCCCTAGAGCTTGCTATGTAGACAGGCTGGTCTTGAACTCACGGAGACCCACCTGCCTCTGCCTCCCAAGTGCTGGGATTACAGGCATGAGCCACCATGCCTAGCAGCCAGTGATTGTAACTGCCGAGCCCTAATAACAAATCTTAGTTATCTTGGCCAGGGCTTAGCTAGGCCTTCTGCTCAGGATCTCAGAAAACTACAATTAAAGTATCCACAAGTTGTGTTTTTCCCTGGAGATTCACTTCCTCTTCCAAACTCATATGGCTATTAATATATAATTTATTTCCTTGAAGCCATAGGTCTGACACTGTTTTCTCTTTCTGGATGTCAACTGTCATTGCTCTTGCTTAACAAAAGTTGCCCACGTATTTGCATGTGGATTTCCCACATACCTTAAAATATTTTTTGAGAGTTTCATACATGAGTACTGTATTTACATCATTTCCATCCCTCCAATTCCTCCCATGTGCTCACTACTCCCTTTCAATTTTCTTTCCTCTTCTTTGTTATTGCTACATATACATAAACACACGCATACGCACACATGAATGGAAACGTACACATCAAACACATTCAGTCCATTTAGTGCTGCTTGTGTGTTTAGAGCTGACCACTTGGGACTGAGAGCTTGTCCCTGAGAAAATGAATTTTCCCTCCCTCAGCATCCACTGATTGCTTGTAGCCTTTCATCTAGAAGTGGGACCCTGTGTCATTTCCCCCATCCACACTGGCCTACTGACTGGTTTTGTCACAAGAGCCAGAAAACTAGAAAGGAATCATGGTAGGAGACGATATGAATATTCAGGACTTGTTAGGAAACTACATTTTGAGATTTCTTAAGGTGCAGCTTTCCCAGCATGTGTAGAATATGTTATGTAGTAGCGGCATCCCGTTCCTCTGGCTCTTTGAATATTTTCACTTCTTCCTCTAGGATGTTCTCTGAGCCTTAGATATAGATGCTGCATTGTAGATATATCAGTTGAGGCTAATCACCACACAGTTGCTTGCTGTCTGCATTTTGATCAGTTGTGGAACTTTGTAATTGTCTTTACCTGCTGCAAAAATAAGTGCCTTTGAGTCATGATGAGAGCTTCGTCAGTCTTTGAATATAAACACAGATGTTTAGAAAGTAGTAAGAAATTACATTAGTGTAGGAAAGTAGTATGTTCTCTAGGGTCTGTGACCTCTCCAACCATGTGTACTTGTATATGCTTACAGTATTATGCAAGTATTCCTTCCTACTAAGTGAGCCTTAAGTCCAATTAGACAGCTATTACCTCAATATAAGTGTGCCACTACTGCACCGATAGAGAGAGTTTGCTGGGCTAGTCATTGTTTGGTTCATAGGGTTTACGGGATAGGACCATTGATTGGTTTTCTCCCTTGGCAGCTTGCATAGTGCCTTCTGATACTATGAGAACTAAACTTCAGGGAGGAGGCTTCCAGGCAAGTTACAGCTCAGTTGCTCTAAGTCCTTGTGTCTAAAGTACAGTGTATGTTCAGCAATAGGATCTACTTCACTCTCTGGAAGGCAACCAAGGGCTATGGCAATAGCCTATATTATTTTGAGAGTCTCTTGGACTATCCTGACTAACAACTCAAAAGGAGGCTTTCCTTGCCTGGCATTAGGATTTTTGCTTTACAATCTTCAGAGATACATATGCATTCACACACACACACACACACACACACACACATTGTATTTTTAAAGTAGGCTTATGAAATAATACATTTCCATATGTTTTTTCAAAAAACCAAAGTTTTGGGGGGCTGGAGAAATGGGCTAGCGGTTAAGAGCACCGACCGCTCTTGCAGAGGAACCAGGTTCGATCACCAGCACCCACATGGTGGCCGAGAACCATCTGAAACTCCAATTCCAGGAGAACTCCAGTTCCAGGGGAATCCGACACCCTCTTCTGACCTCCGCAGCATTGCACGACACGGGTACACAAACCTGCATGCAGACAGTACATTCATACACACAAGAAATAAAAAAAAAAAAAACAAAGTTTTATTTATCTTGTTACCTACTCTATTCTGGTATAGCCTTCTCTGCCCCTTCCCTAGATAAAGTACACCCATTTTCCTCAATTCCCCTTGATAGAGCCTATGTACTACTACCCCCATTCTCAAGCTCTTTTTTTCTTCTCCTACCATGATTTCTTTCTAGTTTTCTGGCTCTTGTGGTTATGTATATTCTTCGGGATATGTACTGATATCAAAAGATTCAGAGCTAGAATCCACAAATGAGGGAGAACAGGAATCATTTGTATTTCTGAGTTACCTCGCTCGGTATAACAGTTTCCAGTTCCATTCATTTACTTGCAAATTTTATGATTTCATCTTTCTTTACTGCTGAGTAGAATTCCATATGTAAATGTACCACATTTTCATTATCCGTTCATCTGATGAGGAGCATTTAGGTTGTTTCATGTCCTAGCTATTTTGAAAAGAGCAACAACAATCATGGCTGAACAAGTATCTCTGTAGTAGGATATTGAGTCCTTTGATTATATGCCCAGGAGTGGTATAGCTAGATCACATGGCAGATTTATTTTTAGATTTTAAGAGTTCTCCAGACTGATTTCCAAAGTGGTTGTAACAGTTTGCAATCCCACCCACAGTTGAATGAGCATTTCTAGTTTTTAGTCTGTTTTAGAGATACTTCCATGGGATGTTGAGTAGAATGTATATTCTTTGGTGCTTGGGTGGATTATTCCATAGATGTCTGTTAGGTCTATTTGAGGTGTGATATTTGATTCTAATATTTATTTATGTGATTTTGAGATAGGGTCTCCCAAGCAGACCATGCTAGTCAGGGACTAACAATGTAGATCAATCTGACTCTGATCTAATAGAAATCCACCTGCCTCTGCTTCCTGACTGCTAGGATTAAAGGTGTGTACCACCAGGACCAGACCAATGTTTCTGTTTTATTTCTATCTTTATAATCTATTGGAAAAATTGGAGTATTGAAGTCACCTAATGCTAGTTGTGGTGAATTTGTGTTATGAAGTCCATGAGTACTCTTTGTATGAAATTGGGTGAGCCAGAGTTTGGCACATACGTGTTCATGATTGTAATGTCTTCTTGATTAATTGTTTTCTTGATAAGAAGGAAGTGTCCTTTATCACTTTGGATTAATTTTAGTTTAATATCTACTATGTCAGATATTAGCATAGAAATACTGTTTGTTTCTTGGTCCCATTTGCTTGGAATTTTTTTTCCATATTTTCATTCTAATTTGTTGCCCTAAAGCTAACATTATTTTCTTTTAGACAGTCAAAAGGTGGATTTTGTTGCTTAATTCATTCAACTTGCTTTGTCTTTCAACTGGAAAGTTGAGGCCATTGATGTAAAGTATTTATTGAAAGACGTGTGTTAGCTACTGCCATTTAGTTTCTGTTTGTGATATTAGTCCTATTTTCCATTTCTGTAAGTATAGTTTCATTTCATTTGTTTTATTTCTGCAGCCTTTGGGCTATTTTTATTCCTTTTTCAGTCTGTGGTATTGCTTCCAGTATTCTCTATAGGACTAGTTTGGTCAAAATGAAATTTTTTCATTCTTTTAATGTTCTGGAAATTTTTCTTTCTTTAAGGACAAGAATCCATTTGAGGAGGGCAATAACAGCCAGGATTGTGAAGATGGAGATGGTGGTGAATTTGCCATGTTTGTCTGAAGCACAGAGAGATCTGGGCTTGGCCTAGAAGTGTCAAGATGGCAGTGGTGTGGACATCTAGCAAACTCTCTCACTTGCCTTCTTAAAACTTATTAGCCTATACTCAGTATCCAGGTGGATGTCTGGTGGACTGCCTTGCTGCCCACCCAGGGCATCTGCTGCCCACTGCTAGAACCATAGAGAAGAACTGTGTGCATGGAGAGAGGGACAGCAGCACACACACTCAGTGTCCAGGTGGGTGTCTGGCTCACAGTCTTGCTGCCCAGCCAGGGAATCTGCCACCACTAGAACCATAGAGAAGAACTGTGTGCATGGATAGAGGGATAGACAGTGGCATACACACTTGGTGGCCATGTGGGGTCTGGCGTGCAGGCCCCTCCCATGTGATCAAGCTACTGGTACTGTGGTGGAGAGGATAATCTGTTGGTGCTGTGGTTTGCTGTGGCTGGGACAATTCAGCCTTGTCAGTGATTGTAGGCTGCACAACCAAAGCTGAGGAAGAAACCAGCAGGAAGCAAACAAAGTGACCTACCAGTCCTCCATATTAACTTTTGAGATTAGCAACAGAAGCCAAACAAAGGAAAAAAAAAATCCACATGCCAAATACAGAATGGAAAAACAACAATATGGAAAAAGCTCATAATAAATCCCCACTGAACTCAACCAGTCCTGCAGAATATCTCAATAATGAGATCCCCTTGAAACGAAACCAAGACACCAACCTTAGAAGAACAATTGTAGACATATTCAAAAAATATAAAGAACAAATCAGAGAACTAAAGGAAAAGAATGAAAAACTCATGAAGGAACTAGAAGGAAAGAATGATAAACTCTGGAAAGAACTACAGGAAGAGATTGAAAAACTCTGAAAAGAGGAAGAGAAATACAAATTCCAAAAATAACTAGAGGAAGAGAAATACAAACTCTGAAAAGAACTAAAGGGAGAGAATGACAAACTCCAGAAGGAAGTGGAAATAATGAAAAGGTCTCAGGCTGAAAGGAAAAAAGAAACTGAGCAGCAAATCAAGGTGCTACAAGAAGAGAATGAAAAGCTCCAAAAGGAAGTGGAAATACTGAAAAAAGCACAGAATATTCTACCCAAACAACAGAGAATATACTTCTACTCAGCACCCCATGGAACATTGTCCAAAAGAGACCACATACTGGGATACAAAAGAAATCTCAACAAATATAAAAGGGTTAACATTATTTCATGCATTCTGTCAGACCACAGTGCTATAAAGCTCAATATTGACAACAGGATAAGCCCTACTAATTATAAGAATACACAGAGACTAAACAACACAATCATGAATAATGAGTGGATCAGGGAAGAAATAATGAAATAAAAGCATTCCTGAAACTAAAGGAAAATGAGAATACAACACAACAAAACCCATGGGATACATTAAAATAAGTCCTAAGAGGGAAATTTATAGCCCTGAGTGCCCACATTAAAAAACAGGAAGAGAACAAATAAACAGTCTAACACTACAGCTAAAAGCACTTGAGAAACAACAACAAATGAACTCTAAACCCAACAGACAGGAAGAAATAACAATAATCAGAGCAGAAATCAATGAAATAGAAACAAAGAAAATAATACTCCCCAAAATCAATGAATCCAAAGCTGATTCTTTGAAAAGATAAACAAAATAGACAGACCTCTATCCCAGTTAACCAAAAGAATGAAAGGGCAACTCCAAGTCAATAGCTTTTGTGATGAAAGGGGAAACATCACAACAGATAAAGAAAAGATCCAATCATAGGAGAATACTTCAAATTCCTTTACTCTTCTAAATTTGAAATCCTAAGAGAAACGGATGAATATGTGAAATTCTGGGATTCACCAAAGCTTAACCAAGAAGAGATTGACAGCTTAAGCAGACCCATAATGCTCGAAGAAATTGGAGATGTAATAAAAAGCCTCTCAACTAAAAAAGCCCAGGCTCAGATGGTTTCACAGCAGAATTCTATAAAACATTTAAAGAGGTCTTACAGCCATTACTACTCAAAAATTTAAGAAGGATACAAACAGAGGGAAATATCCCAAATTCCTTCTAAACTAGGAAAAAAACACAAATAAGAAAGAAAACTATAGATCCATATCATTAATGAACACAGATGCAAAAATTCTCAACAAAATACTTGCAAATTGCATACAGACCCACCTCAAAATGATCATCCTTCATGACCAGGTTGGATTCATCAGATGCAGGGATGGTTCAACATACATAAATCAATACTTATCATAAAACACATAAATGGACTGAAAGACAAAAAAACACACTATCATTTCAATCAATGCAGAAAATGCTTTCGACAAAACCCAGCATCCCTTCATGCTTAAAGTCCTAGAGGGAATTGGACTGGAGGGATCATTCTCAATGTAATCAAAGCCATATACAAGAAACCCACAGCTAATATCACCCCAAATGGAGAAAAGTTGAATGCATTCCCCTTAAAAGCAGGAACAAAGCAAGACTGTCCACCATTGCCACTCCTCTTCAATATAGTGCTTCAAATGCTTGGTAGGGCAATAAGGCAAGGACGTGAAATTAAAGGAGTACTAATCAGAAATGAGGAAATAAAACTATCACTTTTTGCAGATGATATGATATTTTACTGAAGGAATGCTAAAAACACCAGAAAACTCTTAGAAATGATTAAAAGTTTCAGTAAAGTGGCAGGATACAAAATAGACCTAGAAAAATCAGTTGCCTTTCTTTACACCAATAATAAGCAACCGGAGAAGGACTATAAAGAGACTTCCCAATCACAATAACCCCAAAAAATACCTTGGAATAAACCTAACCAAAGACACAAAAGACCTCTACAACAAAAATTTTAAACCCCCGAAGAAGGAAATTGAAAATGACATCGAAAGATAGAAAGACCTCCAATGCTCATGGATTGGAAAAATTAATATAGTAAAAATGCCCATTCTACCCAAATTAATATACTGATTCAATGCAATCCCAATCAGAATCTCCATGAAGTTCTTCAGAGACTTGGGAAAAAATCCTTAAATTCATATGGAAAAACAAAAGACCTGAATAACTAAAACAACCCTGAGTGAAAAGTGCAATACAGGGGGGGATTACTTTACCAGACTTCAAGCTATATTATAGGGCTATAGTCATAAAGACAATGTGGTACTGGCAAAAAAACAGACCCATTGACCAATGGGACAAAATTGAAGATCGAAACTTGAGCTCATATAGCTTTAGCCAAAAAAGCTCAATGGAGGAAAGATAGCATCTTCAGCAAATGGTGTAGGCAAAACTGGATCACCATTTGTAGAAGAACAAAATTAAGCTCCTACCTCTTGCCCTGTACAAAAATAAATTCCAAGTGGATCAAAGATCTCAACGTGAAACCTGAAACCCTGAAGGTGATAGAAGAAAAAGTCAGCAGCAACCTACAAGACATAGGAAAAAACTTCCTAAGTCAAACAGCAGCTGCACAGGAAATAAGGACAACAGCTGACAAGTGGGACGTCATCAAACTCAAAAGCTTTTGTACAGCTAAAGAAACAATCAAGGAAGTGAAGCAAAAACCCACAGAGTGGGAGGAAACCGTCACCAGTGATACATCTGACAGAACATTAACATCCAGAATAGATACACTACTTAAAAAACAAAGAAGAAAACAAATGACCTACTCAAAAAATGGAGTAAAGAGCTGAACAGAGACTTCACCAGTAAGGAAGTAAAGATGGCTGAGAAACATCTTAAAAAATATTCAACATCATTAATAATTAAGGAACTGCAAATTAAAACCACACAAAGATCTCTCACTCCAATAAGAATGGCCAAGATCAAGAACACAAAAGATACCAAATGTTGGAGAGGTTGTGGGAAAAGGAGAACACTCATCCACTGCTGGTGGGAATGTAATCTCTTGCAACCACTGTGGAAAGCAGTGTGGAGAACCCTTAAAAGACTCAAAATGAGCCTACCACCTGATCCAGCCATGCCACTCCTGGGTATATACCCACGAGATTATCTTACTCCAAAGACGCATGTACAGCTATGTTTATTGCAGCTCTCTTCACAATAGCAAAGAGCTGGAACCAATCCAAATGCCCCTCAACTGGTGACTGAATAACAAAAATGTGGTACATCTACACAATGGAGTTCTATGCAGTGGTAAAGAAGGATGACATCATGAACTTTGCAGGTAAAAGGATGGAACTGGTAGCCATTATGTTAAATGAAGTAACACAGTCCCAGAAAAAAAAAGTCATGAATGGTCTCCCTCATTCGTGGATGCTAACATCAAATCCCCAGTTGTCAGGCAAACTGAGCAAGTTTATTGTTATAGTTCATTGTATCTGAAAGCAATTGTGCTATTATAATGTGAATCTCTTAATGGGCTCTAGAATTGACCTACCACTTGTATTCACACATTGTAATTACCATATATTGGTGGAAGAAATGTATTCATATTCTAAAAAATTAAGAATGTAAAGTTATACTTCTTTTTACCTGTATGCAACTTTACTGTTAAAATGTGAATCCCTAAATGGGTTTTGGCATTAACCTATAGCTTATTTTCAAACTGTGTAATTTTGATTTATGTGTGGAGTACTTATATGCGTATTTTGGAATAATATAAAATTAAAGGGAACAAAAAAAAGAGAGACACCTATTCAAAGAACTGACCAAAACAGTAAACTTCTGCATCGAAATGGTTATAAAAGACTGAGAAAAAAGATGCATGACAGGACTTAACATGTGTGACAGAATCCATGAAGTCTGGTGGGGGGTGGGGGGCAGGAGGGGTGGGCATGGATTGGGGAATGAGTCTAAATTTGATTAAAAAAATATTGTATGAAATGCACTCAATAAAAATTAACTAGCAATCTATTAGCCTATTATTCCAAGCCAGTACATAAGTCATTCCTTCCTTGAGTAGTATGAGACCGAGGAAGGATATAGATATATATATATATCAAGAAAGCAGGATATAATTCCATTTAATGATATTTTCTATTATTGCTATATAAAGAATAGTTTAAGTGGTCAATGCTACATTTTATTGGATAAATTTAAGTCACAGTTTTGGCACACTCAGCGGGAGGTATATATATACATATATATATCTATATATCTATATATCTATATCTATATCTATCTATCTATCTATCTATCTATATATATATATCTGTGACTTAGGAAGAACTTCTCGTAATTAAAGCTGCCTTTTTTAGCTGTATTTTTTTATAACTGACTTGCATTTTATTTTTTTAATTAAAAAAAATTAAAAATTTTTATTTTTATGTGTATGAATGCACTGTCTGCATGTAGGTTTGTGCACCTGTGTTGTGCAAATGCTGTAGAGGTCAGAAGAGGGTGTCAGATTCTCCTGGATCTGGAGTTATAGATGGTTCTCAGCAGCCATGTGGATGCTGGGGATCAAACCCAGGTCCTCTACAAGAGCAGTTGGCACTCTTAACCACTAGGCCATCTCTGCCTATAGGTATGTGTACTACAACTGCCTTTTTGAGATTCATGGGTCAAAAAATAAAAACCTAAAATAAAAAAGGGGGATACAGTTATATATTAAAACTTTTTGTCAAATTTTTCAATTTAAATCTTAAAACTAACTGTGGGAAAAGATTTGCATGTCACCTACTTAATGTCTGAGAAAGAAAAGATATAGCTTTGCATTGTGCAGGATGTACCAAGAAATACCAGCAGAGAAGTTGGCCTGTCTAAACATTAAAAGGAAGAAAAGCCTCAGACTGGTACAGGCATCAAACATCTCCATGGATCCTATTTGTAACAACTGTTTATGATGAGTCCTAATGAAATTTACCTTCCAGGTGCTGCAAAGTTTTAATATGAGAGACTTTCTTACTTCCTTTTCATAGAACAAAGAAAAACATGATGGTAATGAAGTCATTCCCTAACTGCAAATTAGAGCCGACTGTTATAGAGGTAATCTCTTATAAAACTGGTATAACTGCTTTCTTTAATTGACTAATAGACATAGGAACTGTGAAAATGATTATTCTCTATTCAGAACCAAATATAATACTAAAGTCTTTTTAAGCTGTGCAATTAAGCAAAAAATATTAATACAGGAGAGCTCTGATATCCACAATGGATTATTCTACCAAGGAGATGTTGGCCAGGGGATTCAAGCCCTCCCCCCCAAGGTAAAGGATTCTTGCCTGTAAACTGGGATACCTGCAAGAAGAGAAGTGGTAAGGCCCTGCTGTTGAAGACCTGGTGTAAGCATGGGAAAGATGTATTGAGACCACAATTGCAAGTGTACAGTTGGTCTCTGGAATGCCAAAGAGTGTTACCAAAGGCCACTAAACCAATAAAGAAAATATTGGTTTCCTTGAGTTAAGCAAAACTCCTCCATCAGCATCATCTACACCTCACCTGCCTGGGAATACTGTGCAGCAGTGGCAGCCATATGTCTGTGTATCCCAAATCTAATTGGCTATTGGCTCTCTCCTTGGAGGAATAACTCACGGCTGATGCCACAAGCTTACATCCTCTAGTGGTTAGGAGATGTTATAAGCCACAGTAAGACCTTGTCATCATTTACAGAAAAAATGTAATTCATCTGTGTCTATACCAATGTAACCTACCATAATAATTAGTACTGTTTAAATGCCTGTATATCTAATTGCTTGTGCTTCATTAGTAGGATTGAAAGGTTATTCCTGGATAAACTGTCAACCCATGAAAGGAAACAGCCTGAACTGATCAGAGTCCAAAACAACATCTCCAGAGAAAGTAGACTGTTTTGCTTCTCACCCACTTGTGCCCCTTTTCTAAGCCTCGTGAACAATCTGCCTGTGGAAGAGAGGGCATGGTAGAATGTAAGGGCTATGATTGGGGTGAATGGTGAAACTACAGCAATATAAACTGGACACTTATTTGATCAACATGATTCTACATACAGGCCCCTCCAGCTGGATGGTGGGAGCCTTGGGCTGTGTGGATTTGGGCATAGCTGCTTGCAAATTGGCTTTACATGAAGGATGCTTGTATTCACTAATTACTTATTGTTAAAAAATCAAATAAAAATTGAGATAAAAAATTAAAAAAAGTCCAACATCTGCAGGCATTTAAAATTAAAAAAAGAAAGCTGTCCTAAAGTTGATGAAAATATTTGTTTTATAGATCTATTTCTATTCAGGTTTTTTTTTTTATTTTTAGCAGTTTATTTTGTTCTCTTAGTAAGTTCACTGCACAGCTAAACAATGTGTATCAAAGAATATGTGGTACATCTACACAATGGAATTCTGTGCAGTGATAAAGAAAGATGACATTATGAAATTTGCAGGTAAATGGCTAGAACTAGAAACCATTATGCTAAGTGAAATAACACAGTCCCAGAAAAACGATGTATGGTGTCCTTCATTTGTGGATCCTAGCACTAAATAGTTATTTGTAAGGCAAACTAATTTTTCTTATTTTTTAATAAATTTAATACCTGACACTACTATAAAATGCATATTAACTGGCTGGGCACGGTGGCTCATGCCTTAAATCCCAGAACTTGGAAGACAGAGGCAGGCGGATCTCTATGAGTTCAATGCCAGCCTGGTCTACATAGAGAACTCCAGGCCAGCTGGGGCTAAAGGGAGACCCTGTCTCAAAAAAAGACCAAAAAAAGTATATTAAAACATACATCAACTTGGTATTTTTTCTTACCTGCACACAACTCTATGGTTAAAATGTGAATCCCTGGGGCTGGAGAGATGGCCTAGCGGTTAAGAGCGCCAACCGCTCTTACAGAGGACCCGGGTTCGATCCCCAGCACCCACATGGCGGCTGAGAACCATCTGAAACTCCAATTCCAAGAGAACTCCAGTTCCAGGGGAATCCGAGACCCTCTTCTGACCTCCGCGGCATTGCACGACACGGGTGCACAGACTTGCATGCAGACAGTACGTTCATACACATACGGAAATAAAAAAAAAATTTTTTTTAAATGTGAATCCCTAAACATCTGTTGAAATTAACCTATAGCTTATTTGAAGACGATGTAATTTTGGTATACATGTGGAGTGTATATATGCATATTTTGGAGCAATGTCAAATCAAAGGGAACAACAAAAACAAAAAATACTTGTTCAAAGAACTGACTAAAACAGTAAACTTCTGCCCCAAACAGTGAACTCTGCATAAAAATAAAAGACTGAGAAAAAGACGCAAGATATTTATGGTAGAATGCAGGAGCTCTGATGGGAGGGGAGCATGGAAACCGGAATGGGTCTAAATTTGATTAAGAAACGTTGTATAAAATGCACAAAAGTTCAATAAAAATTAAGAAAAAATGGAAAAAATATTAACTTTAATTGAAAGGGAAAAGAAGTTGAATATATGTGAATTAAATTCTTATGTTCCTCTGGAAAGCAACAAGAGATAATAGGTTAAATTTAGTATTTTGGAAAAGAGTAATGATCTAAAATATGGAACTATCCCCAAATAGAAATCCCTTGAGTGTGAGAAAATGGAATCAGGTTGAATTGAGGGCTCAGGCAAGTATTAATGAGGTAAATAAAAATTTAATGTATCACCATCAATTTTAAAGATTTAGTGTTTGAGGAAACAGAATGGGATAATATAGCAGCCAATGGAACTCTTGATCAAATTATTTTGTTTGCTTCTTTTGTTTAAGTTCATGTAGAATAAAGTACTGAAATATAGCCATTTCACCATTGGAAATGTGAAAATAAATTATAATGTATTAATTTGACCATTGAAAAAAATCTTCACACATTTCCTAAGGAGAGAAAATAATTGATGACCATAAACTGTTCTGTAGTTCTTAAATCTTACCAGAGTCAGGCAAAAGTAGCTGTANTTTTTTTTTTTTTTTTTTTTTTTTTTTGTCTTTTCAAGACAGGGTCTTCCTGTAGCCCCAGCTGTCCTGGAACTCACTCTGTAGACCTGCCTTTGCCTCTGAGTGCTGGGATTAAAGGCATGAGCCACCACACCCCTGGGGGGCATAACTCAGTGGTAGAGCATTTGACTGCAAAACTTGTATTATATATAGTTGTCACATACTATTCTTATTGAAAAATAAGAATAGTTTTATAGTTTGTAAGTTACACAAAATACAGGTATGAGCCAGATGAGATGCTAGTTTGCCCATCAGTTATGAATGAAACATTTACAAAGACAAATTAAGGCTTCACACTACACTGAATTCCTATACTTAAGATGTTGTTTTCTTTACTGGCAGGTAGGTAGATTTTAGAGAACACATTTTTCTAAATAGAGGTAAAGTTAATTTGAAGGTAGATTTTACCTCTTGGAGGATTGATTTATTTCCAACTTATGCTTTCAAGTAGGGTATAGTCTGGTCTGTGGAGACTGCCAGATGTTCTTCTCAGTGTGCTAGTCCTTTGATGAAAGACTGAAAACACCAGAGGGCATTTTTTTAAGAAAACTGAAAAAAGTGACTATGAGGCTAACATTTCTGTATAGCCTCTCTGGAATCAAATATTTACTCCATATCTTATAATCATTATCTCATTGTAGGCATGGCTGAGAGCTAGTTATATTCTTCAGTTTCAAGGAGAGATGAAGACTACCAATAAAATAAATAACATGGCAAGCACTCACTTATTCTAATTAGCTTACCTGGCCTCAGTTTGTCCACTAGAAAATAGACAGAGAGGTCTGTGTATATGACTACTTCATCATGTAACTGTGAGATCACATAATGGGAGACGAAGTCTGATAAATTATCTATGTCATCATTTCCACCATCACCATATTATCAGATTGTCATTCACAAATGAATAAGATTTCGAGAGAAGAAAAGTGTCCATTAGAACACTCACTAAGAAACTAATAGAGATTTAATATTCTGTGTATGATAATACTAGTCTAATAGATTTCTCTACTTTCAAGGTACCTTCAGAGGTCACTGCCACTCATAAACCATCATTGAACACAGAATCAAATTATATTCAGTCTAAGCAATATGTTAAAATTTATGAATATGGATGTCCTATGTTAATCATAGTGTCCCATGTATCAGTTCAGTATCCTAGAGAAAATGATACTGTGCCTTTCTGCTTGTTTTCTGTCCTAAAAACCAGTGTATTTACCCATCTTGGTCTTTTGTTAAGGTATGAGTGGACATATACACATTTCATGGCCCAATACCTAGCAAATAACAAGAATGTATAATACATATTAGCACCTATTGTTAAAACACTCAGCTCTAGGCATAATAAAAAGACAAAAGATGAGTGGAAAAATTTCTATACAAATGTGTCATAATTTATTTAGAAATATAAGATCCATTTAAAGAAATGATTAAGAAGTCAAACATATGTGACAACTGTTCCAAATTTTGAGATTATCAAGACATTAACATTTATTTAAGCTATGTGAAATTAGATCAACATGGCATGAGAGAGGGTGACACGGCAAGGTTGAATCCTTGCCGTGTCGCCCTCTCTCATGCCAATTGAGCTGAAGGCTGCGAAAGTGTTGTCACTAGAATGAGAAATATCTCCCTTAGTTCAGGCATTGAAGCATTTGTTTCCCAGTTGGTGGGTCTGTTTGGGGAAGTTATGGAAGCATTGAGAAGTGGAGCCCTTCTGGAAGGCAGGCTTTGAAGGTTTATATCCTCAGTTTACTCTCTACTTTCAGCTGCTTGTGGTTGCAGTTCAAGATGGGATTTCTCAGGTTCTTGCTCAGGCCACCTGCTGCCACACCTTCTCTCTTTCTGGAATCATAAACCCAAATAAGCTCTTTCTCCATAAGTTGTTTTTTGGTCATGATATTTCATCACAGCAACAGAAAGTAACTAATACAGAAGTCATCAGAGCATAGATGAGAAGTGTCAGCTTAAAACTACCAAAGTTCATATGAAGAAATCTGAGACAGTATTGATGACTCCCTAGAGAGTTTTTTAGCTGGCTTGAAGTGTGTGTGCCTGGTAGGAGGGATCTTTGCTGGAATCCTACTTGACAGCTCTTGTTTTCCTTCTCTTCATAGAAGACTTAGGCCTTACATCCCCTTCTACTGGCACTAGAGAAATGGACAGAGAGAATGACACAGATTCCAATAGGTCCATGGCCCATCCCTAAAGGAAAATTATTCTTTTCACCCCAGAGATTATTTCTAATGACTCAGTTGGCTTTGTTTTCCCAAATGTTCCCAGGATTAGGAAATGAGCTGCCTCAGTAACAAGATCTCAAGGTGTGCTGCTGTTTGTATTTTGACTTCTGTTATTGCCCATTAGGGAGTGATGTGTTATTTGGGACAGAAGTTTAGTACCTTATTAAGAATCCCCAGACCATGGTTGCTTCTTTGTAACCACAACAAACTCACTTAACTAGGCAGGGCTGAACATCAAATGGAATTTGCTGTTCTTTACTTTGGTCTTAGATACAGGAAGACTGGGATAGGCATTGTTTCCATGGTCTCTAAGTAGTTACTTTTAGGTATGACATTCTGGGAAGTTGTCAAAGAGTTGCCACCAAAGAAGAAGCAGTGATTAGGCTGTAACTTGGCATAATAAGAAGTTAGTGACCTCGTGGTAAGGAAACTTATAGACTATTCACTAATCTGGAGTTAAGCAGCTGATGGATTTACAGTAATATTATGAAGGGCATTGATACAAACATTGAAATATTTTATAAGAGTAAATGTCTGTGATCTTTTAAAAATTTCAGGTGTTCAAATTTCCAGTGTGGTAGATGTGACTCTCACATGAGGACAACAAACTAGAAGATGGAAAACAAAGGTTAGCTGGTAAATTGGTCTTCCCTTTCTGCTTAGGATGAGAAACTTTAATTGAGTGTATGCTCAGCTGCCAGATAGTGTGGCAGTCTATATGAGAAGGAACCATGGTCTCTCATAGAAGATAATATGATTTCTAGGAATTTAAAAATGTAGATGATCAATGTATAATGCAAATAGCAGGGAAATAAACCATTGAGGGACCTTTAATTGCATCTTACTGGAAAGGGTATTCAAGAATATAATTTACCAGAGTCCAAAGATCCCACCATGGTCTTTTTTTCTTTCCCCGGAGCCAACATAGCTCATATGTTTGTGACTAAGGAACACTGAATTTCAGAGAAATGGTGGTAAAATCAAAGAAATTTTTGGATTTAGTAAACAAAACGCACAGGTGACATTAAAAATTTAGTAAGCAACAGAGTAAGAATTTTTTAGGAAAAATTATAAATATTGTATTTACCTAGGGTTGGGCCATGGATGGACCTGGGTTTATTTTCACAGACAATCTTTGCATTTCATGGTTTCTGTCCATCTATACATATCTCCTTTTCTGTTGCTTGCTTTTCCCTCTTCTTCTGAATTTACAAGATCCTAATTCTGTTCCTCTGCCTGACAGCACTTTAAATTTCCCATCCCACTTTGTTCCTTTTACTGATTATTGTGTCTTTGAGAGTCTAGCATATATTGGTTGGGGTTCAATTATTTAGAATATTAATAATTCAGTTTACTAATGATATGGAAGGGAAGGGGGGCAAGAATGCTCCAGGTCAGAGACAGAAACAAAGCCTCCTAGCTAGTAAAGTGGGTTTAATTTTAGGAACAATGTATATGCATTTCAGTGTACATAGTGCAATGAAACTGTGGTCAGCAGGCTCTAAACTATGACCCGTGACCCAGCAAGGATGTCACTGGAGTGTTTCTAGGTCTTTTAATCAGATGGGCTATTATGATCCAAGAGAGAAATGAAGGATGGGTTTACACCATAAAGGGGATAAAAGAAAAACTAAAGCTTTTTCTACCTAATCTATATTTAATGACAGTGTGTGGGCATCGAAATATAAATTTCATTGTTGAACCTTCAAAAAGGGTTTTTAAAAAATAAATCACATTTATTTTTGTGTACACATATGTTTAATGTGTGTATATGCATGTGCCAAAGTGTGAGTGTGTGTGTGTGCCCAGGTCAAAGGCCAACTTTGTAGAGTTGATTCTCTCCTTCTACCTTTGTGTGGGTTGTGAGGATTAAACGTATCACCAGGGTTGCTTTACCTTCTGAGCTAAGCTAGCCCTGGAAAAATTAACTTTTTAACTATGAAAAATTTCTTATGTGCAAATAGAGAAATGGTAAAACATATAAATGAAATTTAAAATAGCCAGAGAATTGTTTACAAATCCAGGGATTTTTTTGAATCGAATGCCACCATTACTACTCTTTTCCTATTATAAATATATACTGGATCATATGTGAAAAATAGAAAGGAATATCCACTAACAAACGCCTATCTATTTTGTGCTTCCTGTGTGTGAAGTGCCAGAGCAGATTCTCCCCCTACATTAACCAGGTTAATGTCCATGGCAGCTCTATGTGGTATTACTATAATAAATTTACAGATGAATTAGAACATTCCACCTAAAAGCTTAAAGAGTGATTTCAGGATGTATGCAGCAGTATTTAATGAGCAGATTTTTTTATTCAGAAAATATGATTACAGCATTTAGGAGGAAGATATGGGCTGTGGTCACATGAAATGAGGGAAATGGGTTTGGAGGCAGAAGGAATGACAGGGAATGAGGACTGGCCTCAGGAGGTGGGCATGGGTAGAAGCAGGAGGAAGAGGGGAGACAGAGAGACTGTCTTCAGGAACTGTATTAGGGTGGATAAAAAACAAAAAAGAAAAGCAATTCAATGGCTTCCAGGCTTTCTAAACGGAGATGACTTCCATGCTGGACTCAACTTGTAGGAAGTGAAAAAAATTGATGCACTAGCTCTTTCCTCACCTACTGTAGCATGGAGTGGAGTGAATGTACAGACATGAAGCAAGCATGGGTAGGGCTCCTTCTC
Organism: Rhizomys pruinosus; assembly: GCA_009823505.1. Classification (NCBI taxonomy): domain Eukaryota; kingdom Metazoa; phylum Chordata; class Mammalia; order Rodentia; family Spalacidae; genus Rhizomys; species Rhizomys pruinosus. The sequence continues at coordinate 2,228,344 of VZQC01007598.1, forward strand.
TGAGTGGATGAAATTCCTCTTCCTGGTGCTGATTCCCTCCATGAAAGGACTTCTCAGGCTCACTCCTTGCCTCTCCTCCTGGGGCTAGGATTCAAGAATCCCCATACTGCCTGTGGAAACCATATTTCTTGATGTGAGAGGATAATTGTTTCAGGCATCCTGGGAAGGCTAGGTAGTAGACACACTTCACTTCTTTTTTTGTGTTTAAGGATTACAGGAGGTGGCAGGTGCTGGGCTTAGGGAGCAAGTATCTAAGAACAGGCCAGGGTTTGGGGGAAGAGGAATTATTCTGGGATCCTTGCTTGGAACTTAGTATTGAATGCTAAGGATAGCAAGGGTACAGATAAAAGTTGGTAACTTTTATCAATAGTTATTTTTTTAATTTTATTATTTTTATTTTATGTGGATGAGTATATTGTCTGCATACATGTAAATGCAGCCATACCATGCAATGCTCGTGGAAGTGAGAAGGTGGTGTCATATCCCTTGGCATTGTAGTTACAGACAGTTATTGAGGGTACTAAGAATTGAGCCAGGGTTCTCTGCAAGAGCAGCCAGTGCTTTTAATCACTGAGCCATATCTGGGGCCTTCACTACGTATAATATTTAAGTTAGACAAATGAATTAGTTTATCACAGCATTTCTGTAGCATAGTGAATGCTGTCAATGAGACTTTGCTGGCAACTTAAAAATTTGATAAAAGTATTGATGTCTTGATATGCTAAGGTCCTTACTGCCAAAGAAAATAAAGCACCAATGGACACCAGTAAATCTTTGAAGGTGATTAGTATGCCTTTATTTTAGTGGTAGTGACAGTTTCACAGGTGTATACCTATAGTCAAACTCATCACATGTATATATCAAATATATCCACTTTAGTGCACATCCATCATCCTTTAGTAAAATTGTTTAAAGAAATTAAGAAACTACTTCTTGGCTACTGGAGAGGTAGATCTAGATCATGGCAGTTGAGATATTAAATGTGACCAGGTTTTTAATCTCCTGTTCGGTACATGGTGAATTCTGCCCCCTCAGAACCACATGAATTGTTATCCCCTGGTCTTGTACTCAGGTAAGCACTACTCTCTGTTTCTATTGTTTCACTATTTTAGAAACCTCATATAAAGGAAACCACACAGTATTTGTTCTTCTGTGAGTAGTATATTTCACTTACTCTAGTATAGGTTTATTCATAATATTACCATGCAGTATTTTCTTCCCTTAATGCTGAATGCCAGTCTATTCTGTGTATACCCTATATTTTCTTTACTCAAACATGTGCCTAGGGACATCTAAGTTGTTTCTGTCAGTTATTTTTAATGCATTGAACCACAATAAATGTGAATGCACATGAGTGTACCTCTTTAAAGTATTGTTTTAAATTCATGCATGTGAGAAATTGTTCAGAATCACTATAATCATGAGGGGAATGCAAAGCCACACCACAAGGAACTATTTCCTGAAAGTAAGATGGATATTACATTAGAAATGTATTATAAAAAAGACGGCAAGTGCCTGGAATTTTGGTGCATGCCTTCAATCCCAACACTAGGGAGGCCGAGGCAGGTGGGTTTCTGTGAGATCGATGCTGGCTGGTCTCTTAGTGAGTTCCAGGCCAGGGGTGGCTACAGGGAGACCTTGTTTCAAGAAAAGGGGAAAAAAAGGATGCAAGATTTGGGAATGGTTTATATAAACTGGGAATTTGGGTGTTGTTTGTGGGAGTATAAAATGCTGAAATAAGCTGGGCGTGGTGGTGCACACCTTTAATCCCAGCACTCGGGAGGCAGAGGCAGAGGCAGGCGGATCTCTGAGTTCAAGGCCAGCCTGGTCTACAGAGTGAGTTCCAGGCCAGCTAGGGCTACAGGGAGACCCTGAGTCAAAAAGACAAAAAAAAAAAATGCTGAAATCACAGAGTTCAGCATTTAAAAATAGAACTATCAAGTGGCTCAGTAATGCAATTTCTGGCTTTGTAATACCACATAGAAATCAGGTAGTTGTTTCTATAAATCTCTTGATTTATTTCTACTTCACCTGTTAATCTCTATCTCTGCTTTCAACCCAAGGATCCTCCATTAACTGTTCCACACCTCCAAAGGAGGTGAGCTAAGAAGACAGCAACACTCCAATGGTGGGGCCCTGATGACTCTGGAGTCTAGATCCTTGCCCAGGCTGGACACAATCATTGCTGAATGTCTTAGTCCTGCCTACTGTACCTCATGGTCAACCCTTCACACCTTCCTTCCCTTTTCCCAGCTCCCAGAAGCCTATAGGCCTCAATGCCAAAGCCAAACTCTACTTTTGTGATTGATTTCCTCTTTGAAGGCTTCTCCAGCTTTGGTTGGAAGCATAGGCTTGTCTTCTTTGCTGTTTTTCTAATGCTATACCTGCTAACTCTGTCTGGAAACGTGATCATTGTGACTATTATTCGCCTGGATCATCACCTCCATACACCCATGTACTTCTTTCTGAGCATGCTTTCTATCTCTGAGACCTGCTATACTGTAGCCGTCATTCCCTGTATGCTTACTGGGCTCTTGAATCCTCAGCAGCTCATAAAGATCCAAGGCTGTGCAACCCAGCTCTTCTTTTATCTAACTTTTGGTGTCAACAACTGCTTCCTACTCACAGCAATGGGATATGACCGCTACGTGGCCATCTGCCACCCCCTAAGGTATTTGGTAATTATGGGTAGGAAGACGTGCCTCTGCTTGGCTTCTGGGTCACTGGGAATTGGTCTCTGCATGGCCATTGTCCAGGTAACATCAGTGTTTGGCCTGCCTTTCTGTGATGGCTTTGTCATCGCTCACTTCTTCTGTGACGTGAGACCTCTGCTGAAGCTGGCTTGCACAGACACCACTGTTAATGAGATCATCAACTTTGTTGTCAGTGTCTGTGTCCTCGTCCTGCCTATGGGCCTAGTCTTCATGTCCTATGTTGTGATCATCTCCACCATCCTCAAGATTGCTTCAGCTGAGGGTCAGAAGAAGGCCTTTGCTACCTGTGCCTCCCATCTCACAGTGGTCATCATCCACTACGGCTGTGCCTCAATTATATATTTAAAGCCCAAGTCCCACAGTTCCCTGGGACAGGACAGACTCATCTCAGTGACCTATACGGTCATCACCCCTTTACTGAACCCAATGGTGTACAGTCTGAGGAATAAGGAGGTCAAATATGCTCTAAGAAGGGCCATGGGTTTTAACCCTCTTTCCTCTTAATGGGCCTTTTTTTTTTTCAAATGTGTATTCTTTGATTCTATTGATACATGCTTATTTTCTTGCCACTTCAATAATGTTTTTAAATATAGTGTCAAGGAAAGAAAATGTAGTCAAATTGCCTTATAAAGCAGGAGGCTTGGTTTTGGGCTAGTCTTGTTTTTCTGGCTCCTGTTCTAGGAATATGCAGAACTGTGGAGCAGATTTAAATGTCTGCATTATGCATGCCCAGATGCATTCATACACATCTGTGCACAACTACATATGGTCAAAATATTTTCAGTTCAATTTACAAATGCCACAAGACAAAAGTCCACCAGGCTTTTAAAAACCATAAACAAAAGATTTTTAGCACATCTTGAAAAGACTTCAATGTTGAAGTTAAAGGTGTCCCTGTAATTTGTGCAACATTTGTGTCAAGGAAGTGAGAAGACACAAACGTATACATTTCTCTGTCAAAGACATTTTATATTTTGTTTTTGCAGCTTGTTTTGCTGTGTGTGTTTTGCATAACAATGAGGGAGTTTTCAAAAATTCTGAGCCTCATCTTGTAAGTAGATGGAATTGTCTTTACTGACCTGGAAAGAACAATCAGGAGGACAATGGTGGGAAGGAAAGGACTCCTACTACAAAGAGGTGTGCCGTCCACAGTCCCGAGATGTGCAGCTGAGATCATTCAGACAGAAAGGAGGACCATGTTAACAGTTGTTTGTTTGTTTACTTTCAGCACAGGAGTAAAAGAGAACAGGGTTTAAAAGGAGATTAATGAAAGTAGAATTCCTTTGCAGGGGGACCTAAACTCTGAAGTAAACCTGTTACAAATGTAAGCACTTAAACTTTGGATAATTTTTATTAACAAATAAATCTAAAGCTTCACTAATTTTTTAAAATTTTCATTTGTTTGTTTGTTTTGAGACAGGTTTTCCCCTTTGTAACCATTTAAAACTGTTTATAGAGGCACTGGGCATGGTAGCACACTCTTTTAATCTCAGCACTGCAGAGATAGAGGCAGATGGATCTCTGTGACTTCAAGGCCACCCTGATTTACATAGTGAGTTCCAGGCCAGCTGTGGGTATAGAAAGACCCTGTCTCCAAAAAACAAAGGGGCTGGAGAGATGGCTCAGAAAGTAAGAGCACTGGTTACTCTTGCAGAGGACCCAGGTTTGATTCCCTACACCTATATGAACTCCAGTTCCAAGGGCATCTGATGCCCTGTTGTGACATCTGTAGGCATTCCATGACACAGCTGCTTGTACATGCACACAAGCAGTACACTCATACATATAAAATAAAATACAAAAATAAATAAAACAAAATTATAAGATGTTCTAAAGTTTATTGGATCCCTTTAACACTAAACCTGAGATCAAACAGCATTTAATTTTTATTGTGTACATCAAAGTGGATGAGAGTGGATGTTCTGATGGAAGACAGGACCTCTTATCTTTGAACTCTACTTTGTTTTTCTATATTGGGGAGCGAGGACACTCTGAGTTTTAGTTTGTGTGGTATCAGCATGTATCTTATCCTGTGCTTTGATGGTGTGGTGGGCAGATATGTTTTGTGAAAATGCTATTAAATCTGGGAGGTGCTGAGGCTCTAGCATGTCTGCAGAAATGAACAAGTCTTTTAATTCAAGTGTACATATGTCACTTTGCAAAAAATAATAGTGGCACATGGAGTTTGATCAAAATAATGGTACCTTTGCTTTATTGTCTGTATTTCAGGGTTGATAGTGGGTTCACTTTTGTGATACTGGTCAAAATATAATTCAAAGTATTTGCTTCCTAGTTCTGGTAAATCTAGTTCAAAGCCATTGAATAAATGTCTGATGGTGAATATAATGCCATATATTTCCTGAAGATGAATCTGGTTGACATTTATATACATCCCAATAGTATACCCCTCATGGCACACACATGCATATTCTCAGATGTTAAAAGAACCTTGGGCTGAGGCTCACCGTGAGTCCTCACTTCAGGAATTCTTCTTGCTGAGGAGCTTCAGCCTCTACATTTATAGTAATGTTTCAGAGCATGCTGCCTCCAATGGTTTTTCTATTTGGGGATATTTCCTCTCTATGATGATTCTAAAGAATTATCCTAGATCCAGACCATTCGTCTGTAAGGTGGTCTAGGGTTTTAACTGGACCTGCTTGTCATTTCTATTTCTTTTCTTTTTCATGCCTTCTTCCTTCTCTCTGGCAGCAGTGTGTGTTCAGGGAACACCCACTAATGAACTTGATGCACTCAGCTCTATGACTCAGTCTTTTCCCTGGTATTATTAAACAGTACCATTTAGGGATATGATTTCTAGGATAGCGATTGACATAAGACAATTGCCCAACTTTTTCACAATGATAAACTGTAGTGAAACTCTTAAAAAATGATTCTGTCATGTTCATTGAGCTAAATTTACTGTGACTCAATTTAGTTGTTAGCAATGCAGTATTATCTTCTTGGAACTGGTTAAAAATCTGAATTTTCCCTCAGAAGCAAAAAGTCATTTTGTCTTCTAAAGATTCTTTGTGGGCATTTTTATTTTCCCTGCACTCTGGTGTCTTTACCTTCCAGTAGGACTGTTGAAACCGCAGTGTTATGCTGGAAATCAACAACAACAAGAAATGCTGACCATATGGTCTGTCCAATGTTTGAGAAAGAAAGAGTAGAAACACTGCAGGAGATATATGCAAGTGAGCTTGGATGATGGGAGCCCTGAGCACATTTGCAGAGGAAAGCCTTAGCGTGGGAGTGCTGCAATTGATGAGCAGCAGATGGGGCATGGACTTGGTAAGGAACTGTGCAGAGCTGGACAGGTAATCTAAGGCTGGAAGACAGCTCTGTTCCCTGAGGTCATACAAGGGTCTGGACAGTTGGGAGACTCTGCCCTTCACCTCTGGGTTCAAAGAGGTTTTCTTTCTCTCCATATCCTACTCAATGAGAAGATGTGGCAATCACAGCCTCCCTCAAGGGCTCCATTCTAAAACATGCTCACTTATGTGGATATTTTTCCTATCTCTATCCTGGAGAAAGATTATGGAGTCTGTCTGCCACAAGTGGAGAGCTTCTGGCTTGATTTTCGGAAAATTCTCCCTAGTTTTTGGTGGCCCGTGAGTACTTGTGGTGGCCTATTTTGGCTAGCCAATGTTTCTTAATGCTTTTGGCTTGGCTGATTTAGTATATATAAAAGATGTTAGTATATATAAAAGATCTATTGACATACTCATTATTTGCTCATATACTCTTTGCTTTGCCTGGTAACTAGGCAACAGGTTCAGAGGCAAGGCAAGAAACTATGTGTGTGATTACTGCTCCCCTGTCTCCTCCAGGAATTCTCTGCAACAATTGGCATGGTCTAGGAAGGATTGGACAAAAGCAAGAGCCCAGAGTGATGGAAGGCTATCTTTTAGGGGGAAAACCGCTAACTGAAATAAAGCTGGAGGAAAATGCAAAGGGAGCCCTGGCATGGTGGATCGTTTGCACAGCATTCACGAATGTAGCAGTGATGGCATAGGTGGTGTGATGGAATTTAAGACAGGAAACTAGAGTGCAGCAGAATAGGCAGATAGAGTCAGTGGGAAAAATCTCTGGCTGGCCATCTGCTTCTCAGTGGTATGGAGTAACATGCTTAGTTGACCAGTGAGAGCTACCGAGTGAATTCTGAAATATTTTGAAAACCATAGAAGGCCTAGATTTTATGAGCCCTGAAAATAGCAGATCAAAGGCGGGATGTGCAAGAAGCTGTAGCCAAAGCAGCCTGGATATTGCTCCATGTTATTAAGGATATATTCCATGTAGGAAAGAAACAGCCCAAAGAGAAAGTAAACATTTAAGGGAAAAGTTAGAGCAAGAAAAAAAGTAAGAGGCTTGCCACCTCAGTATTGGCCTGTGACCTTGCCAGTAACTTGCATAAAGGAGAAAAGGAAGTAGAAGTGTCAACCTGCTGCTGTTTACAGCTAGGAGACCCAGGAGAAAAGGCAGATAATAATGAAGAGGAGAGTGACATAAGAAAAACATCAAATGCCCCTCGGGTTCAACGTGTAATACAAAGAAAGGAAAAATTCATGCTTCAACATGCTAGTGATGGCCCAGTGTGAGAAACTAAGACATTCAGAGAATACTCAGCACTAAAGTTGTTGGATTTAGAAAAAGACTTTCGAGCAGGTAGTGAAAGAGCCCCTCACCACCTGGATTGTGAGGCTGTGGAACATGGGAGTGGATGGAATTATCTTAAGGGCCGCAGAAGCAGGAAAACTGAATAATATAACCACCCTGCCTTGAGACATAAGATGCATAGCCTGAGACAGCCCAAGGGGAATAAGCCCCTAATGGATTGGCTAATAAGTGCTATTAGAGACATGTGGTTATCCCTAGTAGAGGTTCCCATAAGTGCTGGGGGATGGAAAATGATAGGAGAGGGATGAGCATTATGGAGGGAATTAGGTATGAGAAAAGCAATATATAGTGCCTATTTCACTGGGCCAGATGGGGCTGTGTTTATCAGTGATTTAACAAAAGCTTGATTGAACAAGGACCTTAACTGTGATATGAAACTTTAATGGCCGTGCTGAGTCCCTTGATGGGACAGAGTCTTTAAAAAGTAAGAGAGGCTTTGTCAAACCTAGGTTCCTTAGGCCAACATGTAAAGTATATGTGTAGAGGAGTGAAGCAATCTACAGGAGACATAAAAAGAACCAAAAAAAGGAAGTCTGCTTGAGTTGCTAGAAGGAAAATGTGGTAAACTATGTTAAACCCACATTCCTAAAGAAAAAAAATGATAAAAAGCCAAATTCCATGCTAAAGAGCCTGTGGGAGACTTTAAAGCCTGAGGAACAGGTCATAAAAGGCATACAAAGTATAAAAGCTATTTGGGGGTGAATAATGACCTCCCCCCCAGGCTAAACAGAGTACCATTCTCTGTTGAAAAAGGTCTTGCTGGGGGTGAGAGCAATTTACTCAGCTGGAGTTTCCCCCAGAAGCTATATGGTGTCAGTAAAGAAAAGCAGGTGTTGTGACTACAGCCAGGAGTCAGGCCCAGGGCCTGCCTGACACAGATAACCAGCAAATACAGCAGAGGCAAAAGGAGACTTATTCCTCCTTGGCCCAGTTCAGGGCTAGGCACCTTGAGCCAGGCCCAATGAATCCATCAAAGCTAAAGAAATACTGGGAGGCTGTGTAAAAACCCCAGGGTGCCAAATAGATTCAAGAAAATGACTACAGATACTGAAGAGCTAACTAAATTCATGCCTCTTATTCATGCTATTGTACCCAACATGGATCTTTTGAGACAACAATTGGTACAAATAGATAAAATCTTCCCATGCTATGTTGGACCTGATTTATGTTTAATATAATACTTAATTCTAATGTCTGAGTGTTTTACCTGATATTAATGTCTGAGTATTTTACAGATGTGAGACCAGTTGGAGAGATATCAAATATACCTGAAGAAATAAAAATAAAGAATAAGTTAATTAAGGGGGTACGGGACCAGGCATAACTATGGAATCCTTCAGAGCTTTATTTGGTTTAATAAGATGTGCTGGTAGATAAAGACTTCAGTACCAGGTGTGTGCTGCCCTTCCAGGAGCTGTTGGCCACAGAGGCTCTAGAGGCCCCCTAAACAAAGGCAATTTGCCTATAACATTGGTGCACACAAGAAATAGATAGAAAGACCCTATTGCTGAAGATATAATGTGAGGTGAGCATGAGAAGTAGAGATTATGCTGGGACCTTGCCTGATTACTTGACAGTCTGATTACTGGACTTCATTGTACTGGATGTCGCTATGCAGATCACCGGAAAGAAATGGTCCCCAAAGTCCCACTACAGACCTTATGTGCTGCACTTTTACATGTCAAAGAATATTTAGTGCAGTAGTGGCAGCCTGATTGATATATGTGCACCCAGGAAAATTCCAACTGGATCTGTTGCCTACTCCCTGGGCCTGATTGACCCCTAGTGGCAGGAGACTTTATAAGTCCCAACAGAAAGCTATTCCCATCCTTTTTTTAAAGAGCTGTGATGTCCCTACTAAGATACCATCCAA
>VZQC01007602.1:0-10473 GCA_009823505.1 Rhizomys pruinosus
TATTACTTAACAGTAGTACTTAATGACAGCAATGTGAAAAGACAGGCAAGATTAGAGAAAGGGAAATAGTTTGGGAACCATTAATTCATATAAATTAATCAGTTACTTACTGGTTATAGTTTTTGTGTTCTCTAGTCTCTAATATAAACTGCTTCCCCCTACTGATAAACTCAGTTTATGAGATTTTTTAAAATCTCTTATTGAAATATTCTGTGTAAATATAGGCATTGATTTTCCTTGGGCTTTGGATCATTTTTTTAATTACTTTATTTATTTATTTATTTATTTATTTATTTATTTATTTATTTATTTGGAGCTCTTAACCGTTAGGCCATCTCTATACAGCATCTTGTGCCTAGATGATTATCAAAGACACTCTAAATGACTAACAAGCCTGAGCATGTAGTGTTGAGTATGAGTCGGGAAGATGGAATAAAAAGAACTTTGCCAATATTCGGTTCACATCACTGCTCCCAAAACTACGTTATTCTAAACTAGCCTAAATGTTATTTTCAATTAACAATCTATTGCAAGTAGCTCTTCCTGTATAAATTCAAGAAAATTCAAAGCAATCTTCAAAATTTACTCAGGGATGGGCTAGCCAAATGGGAAATATTCATTAAAGCCATGAGTTTGATATCATATTTTTAGCCATTTGAATAAAACTAAATACAGTTTGGTCAGTCTAGATGAATTGTAAAATGATCAATATTACATAACTATATTGTATAGAAATAATGTGCTTAGATGGATTGATTTCATGATGATTTAACTTTATTGTAAGTACATTGTAAGTGATGAGTAAAATCAGATCCCACAAGCATGAATCCAAATCATAAAGATGAAGCATCCTAAAACAAAAACTAAAATAAACATGCAAATATATATATGTAGATACATACATATACATATGTATATGTATGTATCTACATATATATATTTGCATATATATATATATATATATGCATCCAGCATGCACACGCATGTAAATATCCTGGGTAGAAAATATTTGCTAATCTTTCTTGAAGGAGTCATAAAATATGAACCATATTTTTCTAAAATTACTTAACCAACTTTTAAATGTTACTAATTTTGTTTGTATCAAAATATTGACTTTAAAGTGCATATGATATATATGGCTTTTTTGACACGGGCCTTTCCCTCTAGCCCCAGCTGGTCTGGAATCCACTATCACACAATGAACATCAGGTTGGCATCTATTTCACAGAGATCTACCTGTCTCTGCTACTGGACTGCTAGGGCTAAAGGCAAGTGCCATCATTCCTGAATCTATATGTCTTTAATAGTTGTTCAAAACTGCATAAATTAGTATATTTCCAACATTTCCAATCCTTCTCTAGTTCTTTTCATGTATCTCCACTCCTTCAAATTCCTTGTTCTCTTCTTTGAGTATTATTTTATGTATTATACATATATGCACATATATACGTATACAATACACTGAATCAATTTTTGTTTCATATATATATATACACACATATAGGCACATATATATGCATATAATACACTGAATCAATTTTGGTTCATATATACATTTACATATTTATGTATTTGTTTATGGAGGACCACTTGCTATTAGAAAGCTAATTTATCAGGGAGCTAGTCTTTGGGTACAATGGATTCTCTCTGGCCTGGCATCGATTGATTGGCAGTAGCTAGGCAATAGGTGCCTTGTATCCCTCTGCCTGTTATATATTTTAACCCTGTTTCCTTGATATATATTCTGAGCCTTAGGTGTAGAAATTGTTTTGTATATGTGTCACTTTTTTTTTAGTCTTTTTTGAGTCGGCGTCTCCCTGTAGCTCTGGCTGTCCTGGAGCTCACTCTATAGAGCAGCCTGGCCTTGAACTCACAGAGATCCACCTGCCTCTGCCTCCCAAGTGCTAGGATTAAAGGCATGCGCTACCATGCCCAGCTTTTTCTTTTTTTTTGTATGTGTCACTTTTTATATGGTGCTAGGCAACTCACAACCACATATTCTATGCATCAGACCAGTTGTGAACCTTGCAATAGCTTTCATCTTTGGCAAAAAATGTGTTCTTTGATTGATAACTATGTGTGTTGCTATGTATACTTATTTAAATATAGTAAGATATCATTTTGTCTATAAAAAATGAGCACAATAATGTGGTTGTTTATTATTACACTGATATCATAATCATGTGAAAAATGCACAGACACTTGTTTCCCTAGCTATCTATTAGAACCACATGTCTCCAAGAACTGGACCTATATATCTCATTCTTTCCTGCAGTCTGTACAGACAGAACTTTCTCTCTTCATCCTGTTCTCATGGAACAGTTTCTCTGGAACCTGGTTTCTCTAACTAGGTCCTTATGTCTGGCCACATACATAATTTGTTCAAAATGGTTTCTCCAGCTTCATTGGGGATGTACAAGTTGTTCATATCCACCCTTACCTCAATATAGCCACCTTTCCATCCATCTTATTTTTGTCAGATAATGTCAACACTCCATCCCAGTCTCGACTCTGTCCAAAGGAGATGAGTGGATATTATGCTTACAGCACACTGTTTTGTTAATTCTCAAACATACTCTCATTCATTCATTACGTTTTGCAATAGAGTATCAAACTGAGGATGCCAAGGACATATGAGATGTCCTGGTCTTCAGAGTCAAGAAGACATGGTTTTCTTAGAGTTAATTAAAAGTCGTTAGTCCAGATTATGTCTATTCATAAAAGTCATTCCCACAGTAGTAGACTCTTCTCTATGGTATTTGATCTTTATAATCATGCATATTTGGCCGTGCTTATAGTACTATGCATGGATTCCCTCCTTAATTCCAATTAGAGAGCTGTTGATTACCCTCAAGATAAAAGTGCCATTATTGCACCAATATTATTCTCCTGTCCATAGTTATGTTTTGTAAGCTTTACAGTTGGGTAGGATCATTAATAGTTTTCGTACTCATTCTCCTATTTCTACCTCTCAAATACTGTGATAGCATGTGATATTTTGTGGTATACAAATTATCTTTTAATAATAAATGTCTCCAGAAAAAAAATAGTATGCAATAATGGTAGCAAATTGACTGAATCAACCTGGGTATTTGCAATTAGCAAACAGAAATAAAGGCAAAGGAGCAATGAAACATGTAGTTCCACATTCACAAAACATGATTAGTGACATATTCTCCTTGTTTGGATACTTTCCAAAATCACTCCACATAATTTCAAGTTTCACTAGTATCCTCTCTAGCAAATACAGTAAGTTTCCTATGAAATGTGCTCTTTCTTGTAGGGGTGATATACAACAATTTGATTTACATTAGAAGTAGTCATGGTAGTATAGAACTTATATAATGATTAACAGTTTTTCCATGTGAAGTAAATAAAACTAAAATTTAAGTTATTAAGTACTATGGTATTTATTGCTATATATTATTTTTTCAAAATAAAAAAAATTGAAAGAGCGTTTCATTATGTATCCCAGTCTATTCTAGGACTCGTTATGTAGACCAGGCTGACCAAACTCTAAGGAAGCTCTCAGACATCATCAGAGAAGTTTCTTTGTACAGTGGACTGTAGTTAACAGAAGAGTTCACGGTTCATCAAAGTGCAGGCAAAACCTGTCTGTATACAGGTTGGCTCACAAATTAGCCATCTATTTTAGTCCTTCCTCCAAGGTTCAAAGATTATCATTCTTACACAAATTCTGTACAAGATCAAGCCAGCCAAAATTCTAAAATAGAGAATAGGTGCTCATCAGCTTTTATCTCTTACTGAGGTTATCTTAGAGCTTCTGTAGTCAGGAAAGTCAGTTCTCTTTAAGAGTGTGGCTCCTGCTAGGTTGATAAAGCACTCATGAACAGCATCCTACCAATGAGTGGATGTACAGCACAAAGTGGACTTGATGGATTCTAAACAAATGAGAAAGCAAAAGTAAAGACATGAAATTGAGAGCCTGGATGGTAAAGGGTTATCTGGGAGGAGACAGAAGAGGAGTGGAGTGTGATTTTAACCAAAACAACTTCCATGCATGCCTGCTTAAAATGTTCAACTATTTAATAAAATTTTTATATTCTAAATTAATGAAAAAATAAGCATAGGGGCTGGAGAGATCATTCAGAAGTTAACAGAACTGACTGCTCTTACAGAGGACCGGGTTTGGTTCATAGCACCGCTATGACAGCTAATAAATGTCTGTAACTCTATTTAGGTCTCTGTGGGTATTGCAAGATATGTGTAGTTACGTACATGGAAGAAAAACACACCTACAACTTGATGAATTAATGAATTAAATACTGTTAAAAGTAAATATAATCATGTTTGTTTATTTGAGGTTTCTATAAGCACAAATGCATAAAATGTAAATATATATCAAATTCTTAAAACTGATCACATTTGACCAGCAATCATTAGATTTTGAAAACAAAAGAATTGTTAAACAATAGATGAAGAGATGGCCCAACAATTAAGAGCTCCTTTCACAGAGGAGACTGGTTTTTATCCATTACCCACATGGCAGCTAATAACTGTCTATAACTACAGTTCCAGAAGATCCAAAGCCTCTCTGTCCATTGCAGCACTGCATGATATGGGTGCATTTTCATGGATGCAGGCATAACAATCATATACATAAATTAAAATAAATAAGTAAAAAAGTTAAATAACCTTTCAATCCTTCTAATGAAGCACAAGTAATTAGATATATAGGTATTTAAACAGTACTGATTGTATGGTAGGCTACTTTGGTATAGACACAGTATGGTATGTTAATCCATGAATGATGTTTTTTCTGTAAAATATGACAGGGTCTTACTGTGGCTTATAACATCTCCTAACCACTAGAGGATGCAAGCTTGTGGCATCAGCATCAGCCATTCCTCCAAGGAGAGAGCTAATAGCCAATATGATTTGGGATATACAGGCATATGGCTGCCACTGCTGCACAGTATTTCCAGATAGGTGAGGTGTAGCTGGTGCTGACGGAGGAGTCCTGCTTGACTCATGGACAAACTGTCAGCCCATGAAAGGAAACAGCCAGAATTGACCAGAGTCCAAGACAACAGCTCCAGAGAAAGTAGACTGTTTTGCTTCTTGTCCACCTGTGCCCCTTTTCTAAGCCTATGGAACAATGTGCGAAAGAAGGGGCGTGGTAGAATGTAAGGGCTGCGATTGGGGTGAATGACGAAACTACAGCAATATAGTCTGGACACTCATCTGATCAACTTGATTGAACATACAAGCCCCCACCCTCAACTGGATGGTGGGACACATGGGCTGTGTGGGTTTGGGCACAACTGCTTGCAAATTGGTTTTACATAAAGGATGCTTATACTCATAAATTATTACTTATTGTTAAAAACTAAAAGAAAATAAAGAAGTAAAATAATAAAATAAAAACCAATGCACAAGTGAGGTCAAGCAGAAGAATCATCTATTCACTAATATAAAATATGGCATATTGAAACAACAAAAAAAAAGTTAAAGAAGAATTGTTATCCTTGTATGTCAATGTACTTTGAATGTATGAGGGATGTGAAGGGGGATGAAAAGAGAAAGAGCATATTGTCTTATTGACAGCTAAACATTTTCACTATTTATATGATACATTGTCATTTCTGTATTAGTACATTAGGCTGGTATACCCAAACTACCATAAATTAAGGAGAAATAAATGTATTTGTCATGTTCTTTAATCATGACCAAGTTCTCAGGAGATCCAGTATCTAGCAGCTGCCTGTTGACTGGTACATTGATGGCTCCTTCAGGATGTCTCCTCGCATAGGCCAACTGGAAACTTCATTTATGAGGCCACTAATTACATTAATAAGATATCTGGCCTTGTGATCGGATCATGTCCATATGAACTAAACTTAATTATGCTTTACTACATTAGGGATGAAGTTTCAACCTATGTGTTTGGGGTGGACACATATATTCATACTACCACATACATTTAATTGTCCAGTAAAATCCTTTCAAGAATGATCGTTTTCTTTGTCTCTTTTGTATACTATGATTTCTAGTACATAAAGTCTTATGTAAGATATATTATGTACTGAATTTTTATTTGATGAATAGAATGATGATATAACTTGTATGAAATTTGCATGCTTTATGTTTCATATTTTTATTTATTTTATTGACTTTTAGCACATTTCATAAAAAGCAACTTCATAATCTTTATTGACCTTCTGCCCCTGGATTTCGTGCATTCTGTCATATAGTTAAGGCTATCAATCAACTCATTTGTATACACAAATGTCCCTCACTGCAATTTAATGCATTGGGGTCTAGTCAGCCTATCTAGAGTCTCGCCCTTTAAGACTAGGTCTCTCCCTCAGCTGGCAGTAATGAGCTGCCAATAGTTCTCAGACTAAGGTTGGGGTCTTCTGTCGAGCCTCCCAGGTCTCTGGGTACATGCTCACATAAATTTATAGTAATGCCCCAGTATTCATGACATCCACATAAAATCAATCAAGCAAATTACATTTTTAGACTAAACAAGAGACATATACTAACATTTAAAATTTTATGTTACTGAACTTTTTTGATTTTCATAAAATCTAGTTTGATGAAACTTAGATCCAATCCCCTATCCATACCTCCCCCAAATTCCTCACATCAAACTTAATTTACTCTCATACAGACGCATAGCCTATCCAGCCTGATTTGTGTTCCCTAATGTCCTTCACTATGGGTACATCCACTGGGCTAACCGAGGGTCCCATCCTAGTAAAACACAGTCTCTTACATGTCTACCAGCCATCTCTTGTGAAAAGTTCCTTAGGTTGAATTGGTATGTCTTTACCAGTCCCCATAACTTTTTTCAGATGTTGTCTGGCTGGAATTTGCATGGGAATTGTGCATGTTGACACAAATGTTGTGAGTTCATGTGAGTAGTCCACTAGCTGCCTGCAAAACTGTTTCCTTGTGGTCATCCACCAGTCTGGTTTTGCAAAATCCCTGCTTCCTCTTCTGCAAATATCTCCTACTCTTGTGAGCCAGAGAGTTTGAAATAGGTATCCAATTCGTGGATAAATAATTCTTGGCTTCTTGTTCTCCACATATTACCCACTTGTGGGTTTTGGTGTTAATCACCATCCACCCTATAAAGAAACTTCCTTGGTGAGAGTTGAATGATGCATTCATAGAAAGATACACATAGATGGAGAGGACCTAGATGCTAGAGGAAACCCTGATTTTGCCATATCTACATATTAATGTAAATTCTTTATTCTAAATATGCACCCTCATATTTGCAGACAAGTATACCTTTCTCCTCTGCCCCCTCCATCAAAGAAGCTTCTTTTTGCAACAGATGGTGAGACAGAGCTACAAAACTGGTCAAACACATAGAATAAGTATCTGTGATACACTCAACCGTAAGTGAAACATCTATCATGCAACCTCTACAAAAGATGAATGCATATCCTAACTCTAACCAGATAAAAGTCTTCACTTGGGAACTTCCTTCCTTCCTTCCTTCCTTCCTTCCTTCCTTCCTTCCTTTCTTTCTTTCTTTCTTTCTTTCTTTCTTTCTTTTTGGTCTTTTCGAGATAGGGTCTCCCTGTATCCCCAGCTGGCCTGGAACTTGCTCTGTAGACCAGGATGGCCTTGAACTCACAGAGATCTGCCTGCCTCTGCCTCCAAAGTGGCTGGATTAAAAGGTGTCTCTACTACACCTGACAGAAAATGTATTTCTTGAAACACTATTTTATTATTTTGTTTTTGCCAATCAAGATGGTATAAAATGTACAGTTGTCTCCTGGAATGTCAGAGAGTGTTACCAAGACCGCTAAACCAATAAAGCAAAAATATGGGTCCTTGAGTCAAGCAAGACTCCTCCATCACTATCAGCTACACCATCAACTGCCTGGAAGTGATGCTGTGCAGCAGTGGAATCCACATGTCTGTATATCCCACATCTAATTGGCTGATTAGCTCTCTCCTCTTGGAGGAATATATCACAGCTGATTGCCACAAGCTTACATCCCCGAGTGGTTAGAAATATTATCAACACAGTAAGACCTTGTTCATTTACTTTACAGGAAAAAATTAATTTCATGGATTAGCATACCACTAAACATGTGCCTATACCTAAAGTAACCTACCATAATATTACTGTTTAATACCTATATATACAATTGCCTGTGCTTCATTAGTAAAGGAACCAAAGGTTATTCCTGGTACAAAACTGTCAACCCATTTAAAGCGGAAACAGCCAGAACTGATCAAAGGTCCAAAAACACATCTCCAGAGAAAGTGAACTGTTTTTTGCTTCTCTTCTCCACCTGTCCCCTTTCTAAGTCCTAGGAACAATTGAGAGAGGGGATGTGGTAGAATGTGAGGGCTGGCGATTGGGGTGTGAATCGGTGAAACTACAAGCAACATAGTCTGGACACTTATTTGAATCAACATGATTTTATATATAATGCCCCACCATAGCTGAACGGTGAAATGAGACATGGTGCCTGTGTGCATTTGGGCATATAGTGCTGTTGCAACTATTGGGTTTTGCATGAAGGATGGCTTGTATTCATAACTTATTACTTATTGTTATAAAAAATAAAATGAAAAATAAAAATGGTTTAAAAGAAAGTATTCGTTAGATGCAAAGCATGATGACTCTCAGTGTGTCAATGTCATCTACCACTTTCTATTTGGACTTTAAAAAAATCTCAGAGTATTTTTTCGTTCCCATATATTTCATTTTGGTAGATATATTGATGATCAGTACCTAGCAATCACAGCAATGATTTCATAATCAACCTCATGTTAATGTTATCAGAAAAGAAGGGTCAAAGCACTGGTCTAATAGAAGGATAAACCAACCTGCCAAGAGCCTATTTCAATCTCCGGCACTCAATTTGCCTAATAACTGTCAAAGAATCAAAAACAAAAAGACAAAAAATCATACCAATAAAACACAACGAGAAAATATCACAGTGCCTAGAGATAGAAAAATAAATTTAAAAAAGACTTCCTCTTATATTTTAAGATAAAATACATAATCAATTACACAGTCAGACCCATGCAAAAGTAAGTAGTTTCGTTTATAATGACTAATGATATCCTAGTGCACTATTGGGATAATTCATATTAAAGTTAGTACAAAGCTGGTTGTTGGGTGGCGCAACATAAACCTTTAATCCTAAGCACTTCAGAGGCAGAGGATGCATGTGGATCGTTGTGAGTTCAAGCCAGCCTGGTCTACAGAGTGAGTTTCAGGACAGCTGGGACGACAGGGAGACCTGTCTCAAAAGACCAAGAAAAAAAAAAAAAAGCGAGTACAAATAAGTGAAAAAAATACATAACAAGTTTCTAGAATATCAAAAAAGTAAAGAAATTTAAAGTGGAATGTTAGTATTACATATTCTAATTCTATCAAAAATTTAATACTTTATTTGTAGATGATACCTGTATAATTTCTTATTAATCCTTTGAAAC
Organism: Rhizomys pruinosus; assembly: GCA_009823505.1. Classification (NCBI taxonomy): domain Eukaryota; kingdom Metazoa; phylum Chordata; class Mammalia; order Rodentia; family Spalacidae; genus Rhizomys; species Rhizomys pruinosus. Next base: position 9,439 of record VZQC01007602.1, read on the forward strand.
CTGGGAGCTGGAGAGATGGATCACTGATGAAAAGTACCGGCTGTTCTGACAGAAGACCTGACTTCGATTCCAGCATACACATGGCAGTTAACAGCCAAATGTACCTCCACTTCCAGGGGATCAAATGTTGTCTTCTGAACTTCAGAGGCATTGCAGGACAAGGGTGGACTTACTTCCATGCAGGAAATACACTCACAACTTAAAATAAAAATCCCTGGGGAACATACACAATTTTAATTTTTTCTTTATTTCATATTTAAGGATTTTTTTTCCTTTCTCTGTCCTATTATCTCTGTAATCCTATTTTTATTTCTTTATTGTTTTAAAATATGCTTTAGTTAGAGTATGGATGGCTAAGAATAACTTCTTGGACAAAGTAAATAAAATTCTCATCAAGATTTATTAATTTTACATTCAATGGCTATTAATTGAAGTACTGATTTCTGCACAAGAAAGTGTTATGTGTTAAAATAAATCACAGTCTTTCAGTCCTGGCTTTCCAGCTTCATATTTTTATGTGATTGGGGAGAGATTGCAAGGAGTAAAGAATTGGAATGCATTCATATGTATTTATAGACTACAATGAAAATTAAGGAGAAATATAAAGTTATGCAATATTAAATAACGAAGTATAAATTAATTTTGACATCATTTTTTAGGAAATGAGATAATAAAAGTATTTTTAAGGTACATAATTTTTCAACACTATAAAATAATTCATTTTTATTGTCATCCTAAAGCTGGCTACCATATCTTAAGCCCAGGCACATTAAGGTAGTTAACAAATGATCCCAGAATGATAAGCAATTATACTTCAAGAAATTCTACTATGCCTTTGATAACTTGTTTGTAATTTTTACAAGGGATTAGTCATATTCTGTAGCAGATGTTATGGCCCATTTTTCAATCGTCATAATGTTCTGTGATGCTTACAAATATATGAAGGATTTTTCAGAAAATGACAAAAATAAGTCAATTAATATGCATATGAGTTTAGGTTCTCTTGGTTTTCTGATGATAATGACACTCGAGTTA
>VZQC01007603.1:8374-28545 GCA_009823505.1 Rhizomys pruinosus
AATACAGAAGATTTAATTAGTGTGTCTAAAAGTGAAACATGTGCAGTTCTTGGGACATAGAAATGAATGTAATGTGAGAGATAGGAAGCCTTGCTATTTTTAACAAAGTTCTGCTACTAAAGCAACCACATACCTGAAATGAAAAAATGTCAGAGGCTTAGACTAATCTTAATCTTCCAACTTTCTACAGCAATGAAGGATGATAAACTTGTTCAGACCTCAAGGAGAGAAATTTTCCAGTTTCTGCTTTAGATTAGATTGGAGGGTAATAAAAAATAAAATTTCTTCTAGAACAGATACAGGAGCAGTGGTAAGCACTAGGTGGAGCCTGTCTGATGAGCAGTATTGAGTCTAATCAATCTGTAGCAGAAGTGGCTGGATTTCAGAGTTCAAACTGCTATGTGGTAGTTTGATGCCTCACACTCTAACCTATTTATTTATTTATTTACTTATTTATTTATTTATTTATTTTTCTTTTCTCTTTTTTTTTTTCCTCTTTTTTTTCTGATAGGGTCTTGCTAGTCACACCCTGCCTGGAATGTAGCCAGGGCTGGCCTAGATCTTTCAGGAATCTCAGGAATCCACCTGCCTCAGCCTTCCATGGCAGGGAGCAAAGGTCTTTGCCACCCATTTCTGACTGGGAACTTCTGTTTTGGTGGTCCTATTTCTCTTCTACCACTATGACTGGCCTATGGGAGATAAAATTTTGCCTTTTACATTCCAAGGTCTTCAGACTAAGAAGACACTCCCAGACCCCCAAACAGGACTTTAGGGCATCCATTAAGATCCTTGACATGGGACCATATGCAACCACTGGGTATAACTTTTGGTAAGAAGACATGAAATATTAGGGACTTAGAACAGGCCAACTTTGCCTGGGGTCCTCCTCCTCCTTCTAGACACATTCCCCACTCCCTTCGAGGGCAGGTGTGGAAATGGTGCCCATTGTGGCCAATAAATATTGAACGGTGATGACTAATGCCACAGCCGGGTGAAAGCTTAGGAACTCCCTGTTCCTTTCTCCATCATTATGAAAGTATATGACAAATGGATTCTCCAGGGTGCTTATTCTGACCCGGATGAGCAAAACCCTCCTTCTAAGCTGCATTGGATAAGTGAGCAAGAAACAAATACTTCATGTTGTCTCTGAGACTTTATAATTGTAACTATTGCACAACCTCCCTTATCTTGATTAAGGTACAGTTATATTTAGTGGAGTTTCTTTCAAAAGCCCAAACAGCTAGAAGGGCCTGACAACAGGGCATGAAGAGGCACCAACCAGCAGACTGAAGCAAACGGCAGACAACTACTGCAGCAGTCTTAAGGCCTGAGCTGACTTACCATGAAGGAAGGCTGGGTGCTGACTGAGGCAGCTCCATGTGAACTTGAATACTTTAGGAAGAGCTAGACGTCTGCTGGATCACTCATGACAGAAAACGTGGAACCGGAGAGCCCCAGGGGGCCCTTTAGAAGCACATACCTACCCTGCTACATTGCCAGTAGTGCCAGATTAGCAAAGGCAAGTCACAGAAAATAATGATGACTGACAATAGTAAAAGCTACAGAGATGAAATGTGTGCCATCTTCTCCCCCATACCTCATTTCACTGAAGGAACAGAAAATAATAAGAGACAGGAAGGAGAGCCATCTCCATAGGATGGCAGTCTTAGTCTCTCTCCATGGGAGTAAAAAGAATAAAACTGCAGATTGTTCCCATTCCTGGTTCCAGAGTCACTGAAGGAGCCAAGGTTTCAATCAGATAGATCACAGTCTCAAAATGGACTTACTTTAAATAATCAACAGTGAACAGAGTTTTAATCCATCCAAGATGTTGTTAAGATACAAGAAAGAAAGATTCATTTGAGCATGGTTTGGGTACATGGCTGGGGTAAAAACAGAATGATTTTGTATCTACTCCCACTGAGTTTAGACTGCGCAAGAAACTAGTTACAGCTGTGACCCTGTTAGAAAAGTGTTATGCAAAGACTCTGTAAAAGATAAACGGGAGAAGGGCCAATGGATGTGATAAAACTAGGTTTGGTAGAATGTACAGAATGCATTAAATCATTTTAGAAAGTACAGAATTATACAATTTTGAGAAAAGGTAGAAAATTGATGTGGTCTTGGTTTGCCTAAGAGATATATTTCTGTCTTCACTAAACATCAAAAATATAGGAGCACAGGGTTGATTTTAAAACTTCCTACCTCTGACCTTGAGTTTCCCAAAGGAAAGTCTCTTTCTAAATAAAAAGTACACATAGTGATTGGAATACCGAATTCCCAGGGTGTGAAAACACTTCAATAACCCAACACTGTTAGGTTGGGTTATTGAAGTGTTTTCACACCCTTTCACAGTACTCCAGATGCCAATTGGAACAGGCAGTGGCTAAAGCTGTGCCCCTTTAGATACCTGGAGGCATGGAGCAGACACATGATACAGACACAATACATGGCCTGTGTCATGAGAGCACACGTTCATGAACTGGATTAGTGCCCCCACAAGAGGCAGAAGATATCAGAGTTCTCTGTCTACCATATGAGGACACAATGTGAAGGTGGCTGTCTGTGAACATGTCTGTAAAGCATGACCTACCAGACATTGAATCTGCAATGCCTTGATCTTGGATGTCCCAGGCACCAGGCTGAAAGAAATAAATTTCTATTGTTTATAAACCACCAAGTGTATGCTCCTTTGTTCAGCAGCCTAAACAGACCTTTAGACTCTCTTTAAAGCAAGTGCAGCAGGGCAAGGATTGACAACTGGCTTTGTTCACCCACAATCTGACGTACCTTTGGTTTGTCCCAAACCTTCAACTATCTATGCTAATAGGAAAGAACAGAGAAAGCATGGTTTGCATGACATATTGAAGAAAAGGGTGTCAAACACATGACTGCATGGATCTTCCCTGGTTCCTATGAACTAGAGTGAGACATTCACTGTTAGAGGAGCTGGAAACCCAGCAGCCATTTTGTTAGCTTCAACAAGGCTCTTAGGGAACCTTTCTGGAATCCTGGTATAAACTCTTTCTTAGAGGCCCCATTCAATACCCACCAGAATGATAAGAACCGGGGGTGCCCATACCTTCAAATGGGTGGCCATCACCCTGCCTACGTGTGGGTAGAAGAGAACACGCAAGTCTTCAAGAATTTGATGGAAGATGTCTGAGCTCATAGTAAGACTAAGCAGCACTGTGTAACTATGAAGCAAGAGAACTCAGCTGCAGAGGGAAGGGCAAGTGCCCATCTGTGAGCTTTGCTCATGAGGAAGACAGGCATGCTTGTGGCAGGGTACACTCATCCAAGTGAAGCCATTAAAGCAAAGGCAGGCCTGTGGAATCATGAAAATTATAAATTAGTTAGGTAAAGAAATTTTCTGTCCTTTTAGGGAAGGAGTAGAACTCAAAATTCCCTCTGAAGTGAATTTTGCATGCAAGAGGTACTGGCTAAGACCTGACAGACCAGCCTCTCCTGGTCATAGATACAGCCTTCAGGGCTCACAGTCTGGATGTCTGGGGGACCTATGTAGAAATGTAAAGGGGGAAATGATGAAAAGGGGGCTCTTTCAGCCAAAGTTGAGATTCTGTGTCTTTGAGAAATGTGAACAAAATTATTGGGAGAAGAATCTCATAAGAAGTTCAGTGCAACATTTTGTTCAAAACTATATCTTATAAGAATTCTTGGAGCTGGAGAGATGGCCTAGTGGTTAAGAGCACTAACTGCTCTTGCAGAGGACCCGGGATTGATCCCCAGCACCAACATGGCAGCTGAAAACCATCTATAACTCCAATTCCAGGAGAACTCCAGTTGTAGGGGAATGCACCACCTTCTTCTGACCTCCACAGCACTGCAAGACATGGATGCACAAACCTACATGCAGACAGTACATTCATACACATAAATAAATAAATTAATTTAATTAAAAAATAATTCTTTGGGAATACTGGAGAGATAGCTCATTAGTTAAGAGCATTGGCTTCTCTTGCAGAAGACCCAGGTTCAGTTCCCAGGACCCACATGGCAACTAACAACAGCCTCTAATTCCAGTTCCAGGGGATCAAATGCCTTCTTTTGGCCTCTGTGGGCATCGTATGCATGGGTGAGGCAAAACACTCACCACGGAAAATATAATAAAAGTATGTAAAACTTCACCCTAAGAATTTTCCCCACAAAAATAAAATAAATTTCAAGTCTACTGTTTTTGCCCCAGTTCAACTGCCCTCAGCAATAGAAACTGCAACAGCATCCCACCTTGCCTGTCTTCTTCTCCTCCAACATCAAGTATGCTGCTCCTACAAAAAGTTCTCTTTTCAATTATTTCTTTATCCTCTTTCAAATATTTTTCATGCCTCCCTTTCTCCACCTAATTTGCATTTTATATTACAGAAATATCACATGTCCAGAGAGGCCCAAACAGATTTCTGACCTAGACTAGATCCCTCCAAATTACTATCTCTGCAAAGCTTAATGAATTTCTTCCACAACACTTGTTAAACTTTAGCCATCGATTCAGATGATTTTTCCATTTTGTGGACTTCGTTTAATCTGCTTTACCACAGTGTTATCAAAGTGCTCAAATACTTATTACATAAATGAGATGATACTGCTCTTATATAAATTAAGATGGAATAATGTTGAAGATAATTGAGAAGCTATCTCTTCCAGTACTCTCATTTGGGGGCTGAAGAAATTAGAAGTCCGTAGTGCCTCACTTTAAAGTATGCAAAAAACCAGGTAGCAGATCCAGAGATTTTATTCTTAGTTGCTAAATGTTACCATCATACCACTACAGACATCAATCTAATACTCATTAACTTTTCTCTGGCTGTGCACAGATGGCCTAGCATGAGGTCACTAAGCTGTAATAGAGAAAGAGAGATACTGCTCACTTGGGGCTCTTAGCTAATGGAAATGGACTTCAAGTATGAAATATCAGAAACTGAAAAATATTTACAAAATTCATTAATTAATGTGTCCACAGGAAATTAAGAGGTTTATTTCCTTGGGGAGAGTAGTTTATCCTACTTATTGAATTCAGAAAGCTAGATTCCTGAATTAGGTAACATGATCCTACATCTGAGCACCATGATCAAGCTCATTTAGATGTCATCCTGTAATATAAAAAAAAAATCAGGGAAAAGAGAAAGAGTTGATCATTTATTTGAAATTTTGTTTAATCAATGTCTTTAAGATAATAACAAAACTTACTTATCTTTACAGATCTAATCTTTGAATATTTTGCATTTTGTAGTCACGAACACACTTTTTGGGGATGATCACCTGCTCCATTTTGGTCTTTAGCTCAAGTTTCAACTATCTGGTTGCCAGTTTCTTGTTTGGGGAAGATAATTATTAATTTTATTCTTATTATGCAATATGTTTTCTGACATTTACACTTCTCACTTATGTATTTGTTATTTTATTAAGATAGGGGCTCTCACAGTACCTGGAGCTTGCCCACTTGGTAGGCTGGCCAGCAAGCACCAGGGATCCTCCTGTCTCACCTCCTCAACATGTGCCTGATTTTCTGATATGGTTGCCAGCAATAGAACTCATGTTCTCAGGCTGGCACAAGTGTTTTACCAACTGAGTCTTCACTCCAGTTCCTGACATTGACCTTTGCTTTAAGCAAAAGTTATATATAGGTTTTGATAGACAATTCCTTTTCCAGAGAAATATTAGTGAATTATAAAGATTAAATACAATATATTATGAAAAATCTGTAATATTGCAAACTAAGCATTCAATTGTAAAGTCAAAAAAATGTGGATTGAAATAGAAACCAAGAGCATCTGCTGCACTGTAAAAACGTTACACATGTTATGGTATTATATATCATTTTATGACATAATTATGTTCACAGTTATTAAATATATATGAATGCACATGCACAGTAATTATACATCTTTTTCTAGGCAAAGCTACATCTACAAACACCTAATAAATTAAGATGTTTATTTATGCAACACTCGCCAATGTGAATCCACTGGGCTCTAGGGCAGGAAATCAAGAAGAGCACTTCTCAGCAGCTGAGAAATGGTAAGTGCCTATCTTATAACAGAGAAGAGACAGGAACATTTGAAGTTGGGCAGAGGTCGTCAAATACTTTTGTATTTTCTCAGGAGGCCACGATGGGCCTATTTCAGCACATGTGTTACGGAATCCCCATGCGGGAAACTCATGTGAACTGCTTACTTAACATCTTTGGTGATATAATCCCTAAAAGTGGAAAGATGCACAAAGATTCATGAGTGAGCTGCTACCGGTGTCACGACATCAAGGGAAATAAAAATGGAATCCAGCTGCTAGTATTTGAATTAGAAGAAGAAACCACACTGCAGATTGTTTATGGAAGCACAGATGGCTGAAGAGAAAACAGCCTCCCAGAGTGTGTTTGCCAGGAGAAACATTGGCGGGAACGAATTGCACCTTCCTAAAAGTTCCCACTAGTTTCAAAGAGTCCCAATTTGCGTGGACAATATTTGCCACCTCTCATATAAGACTTGTATACAGATTTTGTCAAGAAAACTTTGAACAAGAAAACATCTGGAGAGGAAAAAAAGCAGTTCACCTAGCAGGAGGTCAGGCCACACAGTGACCTTCTGGAACCCTCAAAGGAATTACAGAAGCTTAGGAATGGCCAAACATGGGATAAACGGCCAAACATGACAAACACATAATTTAAAAAGCATGGTCTGATTTGAGTTATAAGAAAAACAAATTCAATAAAAGAGATCCATACACACACACACACACACACACACACACACACACACAATAACCATCTATCAAAAATGAGATTACAAATTCACAACTTAAATGAATTTATGAAAACAACTGATTCAGCAATCCATCTTGAAAAAGATTACATTGAGGTGCCCGGATTACAAAGATCTCCCTTTGAGGGGCTACAATGAAACACTGTATAGTTGTTTTTTATTTTTCTATTTTATTACAAACTTCTTTTAAAATGTACTTTTTTGTGCTTTTATTGATGTATTGTGTATTTCAGCCCTCATTTTTCCATTCAATTTAGGCATATTCCTTCCCGCTTTTCCCCACCCCACCCCAGATCATGCATTTCTGCCATAACTGTTCCTGTATCTTTCTCTTCAGTCTTTTTTATGCTTAAAAATTCAGTCGGAAGGGTACATTTTCCTCCATTAATTAAACTTAATTAAAATATTATTCTAAAATATGCAAACATACTCTCCACCCATATACAGTTAATTAGAGAGTCTTAAAAAATAAGTGGTGGTGGATTTAGAAGCCCTGCGAGAGATTTTACATCATCAACCACATAAGTTTGGTTCAGATAAAGCAGAAATTATAACAATAAGTTGTTCAGCTTGCCTTTCTGGAGGGATTTGGTGTTAGCATCCACAAATGTAGATAACCATTCCACTGACTTGTTTTACTCGGGAGTGTTTGTGAAACTTCACTTAGCATTAAAATGGCTTCAAGTTCCATCCACTTTACCTGCAAAGTTCACATTTCTTTACATGAAAATAGTACTCCATTATATAAAGATGTACCCCATTTTTGTATCCACTTCATCTGTGGCCGGGCCTTTGCCGTCTGGTTCAACTGCCTTTATATTATTGAGAAGAGATCTGCAATAAAAATAGATGTGATGTATCTTTGCAGTAGTATGTGTCCTGTGGGTATATGATCCCCAGGAGGGGTTATGGCTCCTGGGTAGGTGCGTGGTTTAGGGTCTTTGAGTTCTTTTAAGGGTTCTCACAGTTGGCTTTGTGGCCAGTTTACCATTCCCACCAGCGGCGTGACTGCGTATTCCCTTTTCCACCACCACCCTCTCAGGCCTTGGTTTTTGCTCTTTTGTTTCTTGATTCTTAGCTCGTAGGTGATTTGCATTGAACGAGTGGATATCTGAGAGTGGTTTTAATTTCCATTCCTTGTTTACTTTATTAATGATGTTGAAACTTTTTAAGATGTTTCTCAGCATCTTTAATTCCTCACTGGGAGTCCGCTGCTTTGGCTCTTAATCCATCTTTTGAGTTCGTAGGTGTTCCTTTCTTGCTTCTTGTTTTTGAGTTGTTTATATAATCTGGATGTTTAATGCTCTGTCAGAGTAGAAAACCTTCTAGCCACGATTAAGGCTCTTCCTACTAACCTAACGTGGTCAGGCTACAAGATGAACCCTAGGAACCTCAGTAGCCTCTTTATACAACCAGAGTACCCCCGTGGAGACGGCCCTATCCGCCGCCGTCTTCCCCACTCACCAAGTCGCCCCCCACAATACTTACGATGCCTGTGGCACACAGCCCCAGACCCAAAGCTACCAAAGACGCTACACAAACATTTAAGGCCCCTGAAAGGAACGAGATTGAAATAGCTGGCATCATAAAGCGGGAAACCGAAGCCCATGCTCATGGATTGGGCCAATGGTTCCTCTAGCAAACCATGTCCACATTTACCCAAAATTGCAGTTATACATAGCTCATGCAACACAGCCCGCCGATCAAAATGAAATTCCCTATGAGCTCCTTCACAGACTTGGAAAAAATAGTCCTTACACTCGTGCATATGGAAAAAACAAAAAATACCTAATTAGCGAAAGCAGCCCGGAGGGAAAAGGCGGAATACACGGTGGTTTGAGGGCCCGCACCAGGAACGGCAACGAAGATATCTACGATGGGGGCGCAGCCAGAGTGGCAGGATAAAGGACCCGAGCCGGGCGTTACGGGCCAGCTGGAACAGCAACAAGGAGACTCAGTGTCGGAGCCCAACGGGGCAAAGCAAAAGGGACGCAAAGTCCGAAAGTGGGGGGCGCAGACAATGTCAGCCAGCGCCATATGTGACAACCAATGGGGACCTGAACGAAAAAAAAAAAAAACACAAAGGACAAAAAAAAAAAAAAAAACCCCCCTCAAGTGGAGGAAGGATAGCATCTTCAGCAAATTATGTTGGTAAAATTGGCGTCACCATTTGTAGAAGAAATAAAATTAAACCCCTCCCACTCCGTTCTCCCTGTAACAGAAACTAGAACTCCAAGTAAGTAGAACAAAGATCTCAAGTGGAAGCCTGAAACTTGAAGGTAATCGATAGAAAAAAAATTTGGCAACACCTACACGACATAAGCGTAGGAAAAGGGATCTTTCTTTAAATCAGACAGCAGCAGCTGACCTGGAAATAATGTCAACAGTCGACAAATGGACCTCATCAAAGTCACAAAGGCTTCTGTTTACAGGGTAAAGAAACAGTCAAGGGATCTTGAAGTGAATGCGAAAAAACCCACACAGAGTGAGAGGAAATCTTAAAATGATTTTAAACGGATCAAAAAGGAAACTAAAGTACTACTTCTCTAGCCACATTCTTTTTCCTTTTGCAAGAAAGATTCCCATTTAGCAAATTCTTAATCAAAGGATATCCACATTAATTAAGGACAAAGAAAATGTGCAGATAAGCATTCTCTGAGCTTTCTATATTTGTGTAAGGCTCTAATTTGTGTTAAGAATTCCAGTTCCCTCTGATATCAGTTGCCCAGGCATTAAGGTCAACAATCAACAAGTAGGTCCTCATTAAGCTACAAAGCTTCTGTACAGCAAAATAAAAAAACCAAGAAAGTGAAGAGGAAACCCACCAAGTGGGAGAAAAATCTTCACCTGCTGCACATCTGACAAAGGATCAATACCCACAATATACAAAGAACTCAAAAAACAAAGAAACAAGAAAATAAATGACCCAATAAAAAGATCACCTCTGAAAAAAAGATCACCTCTGGATCTGAACAAAGATTTCTGGGAAAAGAAGAAACAAAAATGGCTAAGAAAGACCTTAAAAAATACTCAGCATTGTTAATAATGAGAGAAATGTAAGTTATTAGAAATAAAACCACTTTAAGATTCTATCTTAGCCCGGTCAGACTGGCTAAGATCAAGACAACAAATGATAGCAAATGCTGCAAGGATGTGGAGAAAAGGGAATACTCCTTCATTCCTGGTAAGATTGCAAACTTGAGCAGCTATTATGGAAATCAGTGTGGAGAATTCCTTAAAATCTAAAAATTAATTTATCATCTGATCTGGTTACACCACTTCTATACCCAAAGGACTTATCCTTCTACACAGATACATGTGCATCCATGTTTGTTGCTGCTCTTTTCATAATAGCTAAGAAATGGAAACAAACTAGATATCTCTCAAGTGATGAATGGATAATGTACATCAGTCATGTGTGGTGGCACACACCTTTAATCCTAGCACTCAGGAGGCACAGGCAGGTGGGTCTTTGTGAGTTCAAGGCCAGCCTGGTCTACAGAGCAAGTTCCAAGACAGCTGAGGCTACAGGGAGACCCTGTCTTGAAAAGACAAAAGAAAAAAAAAGAAAATCTGGTACATCTACATAATGGAGTACTACTCAGCAGTGAGAAAAGATTATGAAATTTTCAGGTAAACAGATGAAAACAGAGACTGTTATACTAAGTGATGTAACACAAACTCCAGAAAGCAAGTGACATATGTTCCCTCATTTGCTGATCATATAGTACCAATCCCTTATATTTGAATATATATCCTGATGTAACAGCAGGAGCCAGGAAAATAGAAAGGAAACATGGAGGTAAAGGAAAAGGAAGCCTGAAAGAGGTGGATAGTAAGGAACAGATGTTACTGGGGGGATGTGGGGAAATTTGGAATATTTGGGAGGGAAGGAGGAAGGGACATGCAAAAGACCATGGGGGTGGGGAAGGAGGAAACTCAGGAGAAGGAAAATCGTAGTAGATGGGTGTTATCAGGCAGAGGGTGGAGAGAATGGTAGAGCTTGGACTGGGAGGAAGAAGGGAGGTTGTGTGGGGGCTGGCACAAGGGTAGAGGAAGGATGAATAGAGCTTGGTTGGGATGGGAAAATGGGGGAAATGTGTTGGCTGGAGAACATCCTGAAAAACAACATATGGTGTCTGAATGTCAGTGAATGTGTATGTGATGAGAAGTACAGTGCCAGACAAGAGAGACCTCGCTTCAAGTGGGTGGTCAGAGTAATCCAAGAGACTCCCCAAATAACTTGGGCTATTGCCACAGCCCTTGGTTTTCCCCCAGAAGTCTAAGGTAAGACCTCCTGCTGAAAAGAGGACATACTTTGGACACAGGACTTGGAGCAATGGAGCAGGAACTGACCTGGAAACCTTAACCCTGAAGTATAAGGGAATCTAAATCTTAGCTTATGTGTGCATGGGCTAACATTTCTAGCCACTACCCTCCAGAGGCACAAATAAGAGTCACAGGACCTCTCTGGCTATGCCCACAAATTGGGATGTGATGATGCAAAGGTCTGGGATTGGCCTCTTGGAGGTGATATCACACTGCCCATATATGATCTGAAACATTTGAATAAAGCACCATTTTGTATTTGTATTAATACCTTACCATGTGTCTCTGTGCTGTTTTCCTGTGTGTGCTTTCTGCATGGACCACCATGGAAATGACTGGGCCAAACCACACTGAAGACTAGCTCTCATAGTTCTAGGGATGCCATGTAAATTGCTAAGGGAGAAAAGTCAATCAGTGGTCCAACTCAGCCCTAAAGCCTAAGAACCATAACAGCCACCATAGCAAACTACCTTTATTGGTAGAGTAGTGGCACTGATCTCTGGGGTAATAAATAGCTATCTAATTGGAATTAAACCCCTCTCACTGGGAGTGAACTCGTGTGGCACTGTAATTATAACCAAATACACATGGTTGGAGAGGTCATAGATCCTAGGAAAAAAACTCATCTCTCTCTCATATCACTAGACAAATGAAAGTATTTTACTGTATGCTAAATATGGATCCTCATGTTACAGACAACTGTACCATTCCCCACTCATCAAAGAAACTTCTTTTGCAACAGATGGAGGCTATTACAGAGTTCCACAACTGGTCACACACAGAGAATATATGTCTGAGAGATACCCACCCCAGGTGACATATCTACAATGGAACCTCTACACCTAAGGCCCATGTAACATAACAGAACAGGAGGTGGAGAGAATACTAGTGCATCCCTCAACTCTTACCACTGAAGCTTTCCACAGAAGGCAACAACTGGGTAACTTTTAGAAAATAAGAGACTACAAAGTGTGTGCCCTTGAACTCCTGTAGTAAATCTTACCACCCACATCTCAGGGACCATTGTGAAAGAGAGGGCAGAAATATTGTAAGATGCAGGTTTGGTCCATGAACATAGCGAAACAGAGGCTTTAAGGTTACTGGAAACTTGCTAATGGGAATTTATGCCAATGGTAGAGTTGAGACCAAGACCCGTGCTGACTCAGTAAGACAAGGGCCCAGAGCAGAGTGAGGGAAATGGGTGGTGGGGTAGCCCTAGCCTTGGAATTATTGGAGACTAATTTTGGGTGAGAGGAGACTACATCTCTCTTAAGATCTCTAGATAAACTAGACTACAGTAGATGAAACTGTACCAAAGGACATCTCGGTACAAATGCTCCATCAGATGGGATTTAACATGTATGGCAGAATACACAAGGTCTGGTGGAGGGTTGTAGGGGGTATGGGTGGGGGTCAAGGGGGTCTAAATTTGGTTTAAAAACTATTTTTAAATGAATTTTAGTTCCTAAATGAGAGTGTACATTCCTGCCATCGTAGAGCTCAAGACCACTATAAGTAGAGAGCAAAATAGTTTTCTAGCTGAATATCAAACACACAAGGTTTGGTTTCTGAAAGCAATGGAGTTTTGCCAACTACTTAAAACAAAGAAAGTGGAGAAATGTAGCATTTAATTTGTTCCTGCCCCATCACATCTTCCTAGTTTTATAGAAAGTCTCACGCCAATTGTCACTAATGAACCATATTCGTAAAATGTATATCTGACAGTTTGGAAATCTAGACACTTAAAAAAAAAATCACATAACAATGAAGAAACATTATGATATACACTTCAAAACTGATTTCCAAGGATTATGCAAATTTTCATTGCTCAGATACTCTTTTAATGCATACATTTAAATCAATGATTCAGTTTCCAATTTATTTGAACTTGCATGAGAATGAGTTCATTCCCAATTTTGTGTTCTAGTTTGTGATACCAAACATTCAGGTTAAGAGTACAAGAATTCCATTGGTTTTCTAGGCACTCCCGAGACACTTGCCTCCCATTCTATATCCAGGAAGGACTCAATTCAGGCACCAACTCTGAACCAGACTACTGACCTCAGTTACTTGGTTGAGGTGTCTCAGAGTCAATAGAAGCCTCAAAACCTTTTGAGCATATCAGTTTGATCCTCATCTCTGAGAAAGGCAGAATAAGAAAGGCTAGTGATATTTTGCAAGTAAAGGAAGGGATTGGTGATGAAGGGAGTAGGACCCTGACTTCCAGCACTTATCAAATAGATGGCAACTTGTTATCTCCTACCCAGCCTCAGGTTCCTCATTTTGAAATAGAGCTGCCACTCTCGGGTTGCATAAGCATTAATAAAGATCTTATATAACAAGGATCAGCAAAGAATCATACACATTGCAACTGCTCAAAAATATCCTATAGGTTTTAAGATAGTTGGTCCAAATGAAAAAGAAAAGAAGGGAGAAAGAGGAGAGAGAGAGAGAGAGAGAGAGAGAGAGAGAGAGAGAGAGAGAGAGAGAGATTTGGAAATGACATTTTAGATACTTATTCTAAAGAAGTCATCTCCAGGTGCTAGAGATGTGGTTTGGTGGCAGAGTGTTTGCCTAGTATGCACTGTCTTTGATCCCTCAACCAGCTCCACCCTTATTGTGTGTTTTGCTGATACATTTTCTTCTGATAACCTATCATCTATGAATTGTCATGTACATCAAATGAAACTGTCTAATTATCATCCACACATTCATCCAGCCTCGAGTAATGCACTTCTCAGCATGTAAGTCTGTTCTGGAGTGTCTTTCCTCCTCCTGTCTCATGGGCCCTGCCACCTTAGTATGGAATGCATGTGGTACAGACATCTTGACTGTACCACATGCACCTGTGTGTCAAGTACTAATTGGCAGATGCACCTCCACCAAGGATTCAT
Organism: Rhizomys pruinosus; assembly: GCA_009823505.1. NCBI lineage: Eukaryota > Metazoa > Chordata > Mammalia > Rodentia > Spalacidae > Rhizomys > Rhizomys pruinosus. Next base: position 22,374 of record VZQC01007603.1, read on the forward strand.
TTATGTGTCCATCAATTCCAGTTTCCATCCCTTGAAGAGCCATGTGGTCAATCTCTTTATGCCACTGACAGCTTAGTATTTGGAAAAAATATTTTACACTTTTATCTCTCTAAATAGTTTTGTTCCACATATTGACCATGGTACCTGATTATCAAGCACTGATAATTTTATCTTCTTTATATTACCCATGACTTAGTCAACTTTATTATTTCTGATATTATGACAGAAATGACAAAGTAAACCATGTGATCTCTGCTTTGCATAACGACCTAAGAAGAAAGTATGCTAATAAAATTTCAGGATAACAGTGAAAGCCATGTCATAAGGCAAAAGTTAACTTCTCAGTTAGTATTTAACTTTAAAAACTACAGGAATTCAAAAGATAAAAAACATTGTGTTGGTCCTGATTTAGAGAAATATTGGACCTGACTATCCTGAAGTTTACAAGATTCAGATGGGTAGAAAGACTCCATGGAAAAATCAGAACAGTATGAAATACAGGCAAACTACCCATTTCCATGTACTAAAAACATCTCTTGCATACTGAGCATGGTGGTATACATCTGAAGTTCTAGCACTCAAAAGTTAGAAGCAAGAGAATCAGGAGTTCAAGACCAGCCTTTGGTACATAGTGAATTCAAGATCAATGTGTGCTACCTGAGACAAAAAAGAACAAACAATGAATGAATTAATGAATGTTTGAATGAATGAATAAGAAAGAAATAGAAAGAAAGAAAGATAGAAAGTAGGGAAGGAATGTTAAAAGAAGGAAAATCTGTTTAGTGGAGTGATCATTTAAGTACACAAGAAAGAAATGTTAGCTTAGAACCAGACTTTGAAGTGCTAGGGAGTACCAGGTAATTCAGCCTGTAGAGAGCCCTTGTGGGAAGAGATTTACTTAGAATAACCTGGTGGTCTTGACCTTGGGAGGGAGGAGACCAGGAAGAAGAAAGATGATTAATAATCTTAGCTTTCACACACTGAACCTAGTTTATATCAAATACTGTAATATATATATATATATATATATATATATGATCTTTTTATAGTTACCCTCATTCTATAAAGTACTGTACCAGTACCATTTTATTTGCACAACCTTGCAAATGTCAGAGCTCAGACTTAATTCCAAGATATGTAATTAAAACCCCATACTAGTTCTTAAGTCCACTGCTTTAGACTCATAGTCTAGGAAAAGGAAGACACTGAGAGGACTCACATAAAACACAGGATGGCAGGAAACNAGGATATGAAAACCCTTTGTTTTCTCATGTTTCGTGCACCCCATTTCTGCTCTTCACTCTTTCTTTCCCACCTTTCCCTTTCCCTTTTCCTTCCTTCGTCTTTTTTCCTTCCCATTTTCCCCCCTTTCCTACTCCCCCCTCCCACTTGCTTTTTTCCCTCTCTCTCAACACCACCATCCGGCGGCGGAAGGCCCCGAGATAGCTTGCCCCTCCTGGTTAATTTTTCTTATCCATTTTTTTTCCCCTGTCCTTCCGACCACCCTCACGTCTGCCCCTGGCCTCTTGCCGCAGGTTGGTCCCGGTAAGCCAGCTGTCCAGCGCCAGCCATTGGTGCACTCCCCTGCGCACCCCCCTGTTTCCCGCCCTTCGCCCCTTGTTTCCTCTGCACTTGCACCCATGGTGCCCGCATGCCAACCCGCCGTCTGCCCCTAGGCCTCCGCCAACACCTCCGCAACCATGCAGGGCCATCGTCACCCCTAGCCACGGACACATCAATAACTAAGAAACAAAACCATTCTTCAACGCACAAAGGGAGAAGTTTGCGTTTCCCCCCCTCCGCTCAACCGCACACGCCATCCACATGCCCAAATCACAATAAACTAATACACATGAAAAACCAAAATAATAAACACATAAGTCCTATAGAAGAGTTCTACAAAATTACAGAATCCCCTAGAGATCACCTAGGACACAGAATTTAAAAGAACAATCATAAACATGATCAAGAAACTTAAAGAAATTTCTAACACACGAACAAAAAAGGAAAAATCAATATACTGAAATAGATTTAGGGATAAACTTCTGATTGAATTCACACAAAAAGACAGAAATACTGAAGAAAACTCCCCAGGCTGAAAAGAAGATGGAAGTGAAACACTCAATAAGCCAATTTGAAACAATAGGAGAAAGCTCATGGATAGAATGAATGAACTGGAGAACATAATATCAAGACCGGATACAAAAGCCAAACAATGGACCTGTCAAACAAAGATTATGAAAAAAACTAAACCCAGGAATGTAATACGCAGGAAATGTAGAACACCATGAAAAAAGAATTTATGCACCATATGCATAGAGGAAGGAGAAGAAGCTCAGATAAATGGTATTGATGAGATCTTCAACCAGTTTGTAGAGAAAATTTCCCAACCCAAAATTATGGAAAGACATGCCCATACAAATAAAAGAAGTACATAGAATACCAAATAGGCAGAACCAGAAAAGAAATTCCACATGTCATATATAGTAAAGGTACCAGATATTCAAAACAAAGAGAGAATATTGAAAGCTACAAAAGAAAAATAAATCACATATAAAGGAAAACCCATCAGAATTACAGCTGACTTTTCAAAGCAAACTATGAAAGCTAGAAGAGCCTGGACCAAAGTATTCCCAGTTCTAATGATCATAGGTGCTAGTCCAGAATACTTTACCCAGCAAAAATATCTATTATAGTTGAAAGAGAAAGAAAAATCTTCCATTACATGAATATCCTGGAAAATTCATTCCCAGAAAACCAGCCTTGAAGAGAATATTGAAGCAAAGAAAAAAGCTTAAAAAAGAATGACTATAGCCAAGGGGCAACAGAAAGAAAATAAGTCAAGTTATAAATGTGGAGACACAAGGTTAAACAAAGAGTGCAAACAAATTAAAATGACAGGAAACACACATATTTCAATAATAATTTTATTTTTTTAATGTTTTTATTTTGATTTTGCTTTATTTACATTTTTTTATTTTTAATTTATTTTTATGTGTATGAATGTACCATCTGCATGTAGGTTTGTGCCCCATGTAGTGCAATGCTGTGGAGGTCAGAAGAGGGTATCATATTCCCCTGGAACTGGAGTCAAAGACGGCTCTCAGCCACCATGTGGGTGCTGGGGACCGAACCTGGGTCCTCTGCAAGAGCAGTAGTTGCTCTTAACCGCTAGGCCATCTCTCCAGCCCCTCAATAATAATTTTAAATATCAATGGACTAAACTCCCCAGTCAAAAGAGAGGCTGTTGAATGCATTAAGAAAAAAATCCGTATTTTCCTTGTGGGCAAGAAACCTGTCTCAACTTCAAGGACAGGCATTATCTTAAGGTAAAAGGATAGAAAAAATATTCCAAGCAAATGGTACTAAGAAGTAAGCAGTAATTGCAGTTCTAATATCTCATAAAATAGACTTCAAGCTAAAACTAATCAGAAGTGTTAAGAGAGTCAATTCATTCTTGTCAAAGGACCAATTAACCAAGAAGATATTGCAATAATGAACATGCATGCACCAAACTCTGGTGTACTCAACTTCATAAATACAATAACACAGGACTTTGAAAGACAGATTAATCCCAAGTCACTAGTAGTAGGGGATTTCAATACCCCACTGTCTCCATTAGACAGGTCAATGGGACAAAGAATAAAGAGAGAGAGATCTGAATTAGTCAGTATCATGCATCAAATGGACCCAAAGACATCTACAGAATAGTCCACCCAAGCACCACAGAATAGACTTTCTATTTCTACTTTATGCATCTTATGGAACTTTCTCCAGAATCAACAACAAACAAGGGCACAAAATAAACCTCAACAAATACAAATACCTGGAATTAAACAAAAAGGACAATAAAACACAGCAAAACCTCTAGGACACTTTACAAGTAGTCCGTAGAGAGGAAGTTTATAGCTCTAAGTGTCTACATTAAAAAAATCAAAAGGAGAAGAAATAAATGTCTTAACATTGCAACTCAAGACTCTTGAAAGCCAACAACAAATGAAACCCCAATCCAGCAGATAAGAAGAAATAACAAAAATCAGAGAAGAAACTAGTGGAATAGAAACAAAAAAACAAACAAAAAAACAATAACAAGAATCAACTAAACCAAGAGCTGATTCTTTGAAAACATAAAGAAAATAGACAGATGCTTAGCCCAGTTAACAGAAAGAAAGAAAAAAAGACAGAAAGAAAGAAAGAAAGAAAGAAAGAAAGAAAGAAAGAAAGGGAAAGAAAGAAAGAAAGAGCAACTACAAATCAACAAAATCTGAAACAAAAGGGGAAACATAGATAACAACAAGATCCAGAACATTATACAGGAATATTTTTAAAAACTATGCTCTATTAAATTTGAAAGCCTAAAAGATATAGATGTATCTAATATGAGGACACTCAACAAAACTAAACCAAGAAATCAACAAGTTAAACAGACTTCTAACATATAAGGTATTTACACAGTAATACAAAACCTCCCAACTAAAAAAATCCAGAACCAGATGAATTTACAGTACAATTCTACTAGACATTTAAAGAAGATCTGCAACCAATACTTACTTAAATTATTCAAAAATGTAGAAACAGAGGGAGAATTTCCAAATTCCTTTTTTAAAGTCAGCATTACTCTAATAGCCAAAACAGGCAAAGTTATAATCAGAAAAAGAAAACTATAGACCCATATCCTTAGTGAACATAGGTGTAAAAATTCTCAACAAAATATTTACAAACTGTATACAGGCAGATCTCAAAAAGATCATCCATCATGACCAAGTTGGATTCATACCAGAGATGCAGGGATGGTTCAATATACATAAGTCAATAAATTGTCATAAATCATATAACTGGGAGTGTGCAGAGCTTAGATTGGGGATTTTCCAGGACCACCTGAAGCACAGGTAGGAGCTGGGTGCTTCAGCCAGGCAGATTGTTTGGTTTGATTCAATCATCTTGTATGGCTGTGGGGGTGGAGTCGTCCTGCTAGCTGGTATAAAAGGTGGGCCTGTTGCCACTGTGAAACTTTAGCGCACAAAGCTTAGATCTGGGATTTCCCAGGGCCACCTGAAGTACAGAGTACTGGGGCATGGACTAAACAGGCATAACCCCCTCCCCTTCTGCCAACTGGAATTGCTGAGGGAGTGTCCAAGTGGATTCTTTGGAGAACCTTCAGAACAGAAAGGGAAGAGTGAGTTAGACTCCCAACAGAAAGCCTAAAACATAGACAAGTCAAGACTCCATAAGCAAAGAGAAAAACAAATCAAACAAACAAACAAACAAACAACAAAAACATCTGAAGGAGGCAAGCAAAGCAAGCCTTCAATACAGTGAAGAGGCATTTGGGATGCACACTGGAATACAGGTAAAGAGAAACCCACAAGCCAAGGACATGAAGAAGGGACAACATGGGAAAGGTGCAGCATAATTCCACACCAAGCTCTATCAGCCCTGTGAGAGATTCATACAGTGGGATACCCCTGGGGATAGTCTGGGACACAGATCTTAGAAGATCAATTGTGAACATACTAAAAGAAATCAAAGACTATAAAGAACAAGTCAGAGAACTAAGGAGAGAGAATGAAAAACTCAAGAAGGACCTAGAGAGAAAGAATGACAAACTCCAGAAGGAAGTGGAAACACTGAAAAGATCCCATGTTGAAAAAGAAAAGGAAACCAACCAGCAAAGCAAAGAGCTACAGAAAGAGATTAAGAAACTCCAAAAGGAAGTGGAAATACTAAAAAGAAAATCACAACACAAAATGAAAAAGGAAATCAAACTCTCATCCAATCAAGAGGAAAGGAATGGAAAAAGCCTCAGAAGCAGAATAGAGGAAGCAGAACAAAGAATATGAGACCTGGAAGATAATACAGAACAACTAAAAACCTCAAGTAAAGGTTATGAAAAATCTAAAAATACACAAAAGTGGAACAACCAGGAATTGTGGGACACTATGAAAAGATCAAACCTCGGCATCATAGGAATAGAGGAAGGAGAAGAATCCCAAGAAAATGGTATTGATCAGATCTTCAACAGAATAATAGATGAAAATTTCCCCAAACTAAAAAAAGACAAACCAATACAAATACAAGAAGCACATAGAACTCCAAACAGACAAGATCAGAAAAGAAACTCTCCACGCCACATCATAGTTAAAATGCTAGACACCCAAAACAAAGACAAAAT
>VZQC01007603.1:29073-48868 GCA_009823505.1 Rhizomys pruinosus
ACCTTAAAGTGAAAGGATGGAAAAAATATTCCAAGCAAATGGTACCAAAAAGAAAGCAGGTGTTGCTATTTTAACATCAGACAAAATAGACTTCAAAGTAAAAGAAATCAGAAGAGACAAAGAAGGCCATTACATTTTTATCAAAGGAACAATTCACCATGAAGATTTCACAATTATGAATATATATGCACCAAACTCTAGTGCACCAAACTTTATAAAGACTCTTCTGTCTTAAAGGGCCATGTGAAGTTTGTACCTTTAAGAAAAGGTTAACATCCAGTATTTCCAAGATTACTGTTCTCCCTGTAAACTTTGTTCTGTAGTCCCAATTAAAGAAAGTCCCCTGGAATGAAGTCTCCCTGGAGCCCATTCTGAGGATTCTGATGTTCTAGGTTAAAAGATACCACCTGAAAACAAAGAAATGGAGCATGGTTCAGGATGAAGATTGCATTGGGATCATGCTCCCGACACATACAATGTGACCTTGGGCTACAGCCTGGGTTTCCATCTATAAAATAAAGAAATGCTGTGGTGGCACAGAATGCCCTTTGTATGTCAACTTATCCTCACGATTAATTTACAGTAGTGTGGCTCTTAATGACATTCTTCTACATGGCTGAGAGCTAGCTGACAAGGAACAAGAATTAAAAACGCTGCGTTCTTCTCTTCTTTGGGAGAGTAGAAGAAAAAAAAAACATTGAAGTTCATATTGTTTGTTCCCAGCAGAATACAAGAGGAATGTAAGAACTGTAAAGCTAGTAACAGAAAGCAGGACCCAAGGAAACTCTTCTGATGGTAGGCAACATAAAAAGGCCAGCCCAAAGCGTTTTGACTGTGGCATTTCTCACAATGCTTTCCTAGCTTTCCTTTCTCCCAACCCCCATCCATCCTTTTGAATCTTGGTGCCTTGTTTTCCACACAACAAAGCTCATCCCTTCTGGGTGCACTGTATAGGTACTGCACGTAGTACTCTACTGGCCAAGGCAGTGCCTCTCACCTCATACACAAAGCCTGCCTTGAATTAGGAAAGTTCTCTTTTGAAGCATAAAATCTTTTATATTCTGATATTTCCAGTTCTTATACACCACTGACTACTTTTTTTGTCTTTTTTGAGACAGGGTCTCCCTGTAGCCCCAGCTGTCCTAGAACTCACTCTGTAGACCCGGCTGGCCTTGAACTCACAAAAATCCACCTGCCTCTGCAGTGCATCACCACCATGCCTGGCAAACCACTGACTACTTTTTAAAGATAACACAAGCTCACAGCCTTCTCTCCAATTTCTAATTCCTTTTATACTTCTGGATGTTTCAAGGTTGCATTTGAAATTACTTGGTACACATAACCATTTTACTAATTCTTCTTGGGCATACATGGTGTCTCCTGAACAAGACTGTAGAGGTTCACTCCTGCCCTTGCCATAATAACTTGTATAACATCTGGGAAAACGAAAGCATTCTATACATGTTGGTTGATATAATTTTGATTATAATCTTCTGAAAAAAGAAGCATTGTAATAGTAATAGTGTTTGGATGCAAGCTGAAGGCCATCAACTCTTCAAGAATCTTCCAGACCTTCAGAGACAGCTTGAAACTGCTGAGGCTTCCCCTTTCTCAGTACAGACAGGCATTTTTAGACTACTCGGCTGTAGTAATGTAAGCTGTTGTAGTAAATCTCCTTATAGTACATGCATTCTATCAGCTCTGTCCCTCTATATAACCCTGCCTAATACAAATGTGGTTATAGAAAACAGAACTGTGATTACCTGAGGTTGCTAAGGAGTCTCATGGTAGCACTAACAGTGCATCATGTGAATTACTGAAAGAACTACATACGATATAAATGCATTTGATAGTTCTCAATCACCATTTGTGAGTGACAAAGAATTAAGGAATTCTGTATATAAAACTTACAGCATTTCCAGGGAATTTATGAATATAATGATACAGGCTGGGATTTTTTTTGCCATCTTTGGATAAAGCAACAAAGGGAAGAATAAACTCGGGAACTCAATTTTCCAGCTCCAGGTGTTCATAAATTATTTAAAGGATTATTTGATGTTTAATGTTAATGTTAATTTCCAACTTGACAAAAGCTAGAATCACCCTAGAGGGACGCTCTGGACACACCTGGAAGGGATTACCTAGGTACAGACTAACTTCTCAAAATGTCTGTGAAGAATTACTTAGATTACATTAATTGATATGGGAGATCTATCTTAATTGTTGGTGGGGGATCCTGTACTCTATGACATGGTGAAAGGGAACTGAAAACTCCCAAGCACGCATTCATCTCCCTGCCTCTTGACTGTGGATGCAATGTGACCAGCTTCCTCAACCTCCTGCCATTGTAACTTCTCTACCATGATACATTACAATCAGATCTGTGCGCCGAAACCTTTTCTCCCTTAAGTTTCTTTTGTCATGGTATTTTGTTACAGCTACAATAAAAGAAACCAAGATACCTTTTAAGTGTGTTCTGAGAGAGCAGTTTCTCTCCATCAGCTGTCGGAGCGAAGTCACCAAAACCCAAATCCAATCCTGCATTGTATGACTGACTGGCAGATTTCCTGTGCAAATTTAAGTCTCGGCCTGGAAGAGTGTGTGCAGTTAGAGTCCAGGCACTGAATGGAAAGGATTGGGATGCAAAATCATAAAGAAATTGGAATAATAGAGTGCAGTTATTGTACAAAGCCTACTCCTGGTCTGGAGAGATGTCTTAGTGGTTAAACACACTGACTGGTCTTATAGAGGACCCAGGTTCAGTTCCCAGCACCTACCATACAGCTAACAGCTTTCTGTAATTCTAGTTCTAGGGGTTCCAATGCCCTCTTCTGGCTTTTGCAGGAACTGCACAAATGCACTTACACATAGGCAAAGCACTCATACACATAAATAAAAATAAAATTTTAAATATACTGTTTTTAAAAGGTCTACTCATTCACAATGGATAGATACAAAATGGGCCCTTTACTAATGTTACACAAGAAACGTATCTGTGAAAAGAACACAAACACATCTGAAGAGCTCTGTCATCTCTCTTCCCTGTTTGACAGACCTTACAGTGGGAGCCACAGCTGCTCAGTTGGGTAACAATGCAATGGGTGTAGTTGGATCCCAGAATAGCAAGAACAAAGTGCCAGCACTGGATTAACAAAAGAAGGTTCTGTCAATTACCATAAGGTATAGACAAATTACTGTTCATAATGGTCTGTAACACTGCATAGTCAATCATAACGTTCTCCAAAAATAAAAAGGTAGTCTGCTATATTCTTGCTCAATCTATAAAAGCAGAAAAATTGCAGAACAAATGAACAAAAACAGCAACAGAAAATCATGGGTTAAACCCTCAGAGTAGAAGGCAGCTCCTAATGGGTGGCCTAAATATAACGGGGTCTGAGGGGAAAGCAGAGTTGCCTGCCTGTCTGCCTGCCTTTGCTTCTCGCTGGGTGAGCCTACCACTGCCGCCGCCGCCGCCGCCGCCGCCACCGCCGCTGCTGCAGCTGCTGCTGCTGCTCCCATGTCCCGCTAGGTCACACTCCAGTTTCTTCAAATTTTCAATGTGGACATAAAACCAGCACATCTCCAAGAATCATCCAGACTTTCAGTGCTGAATTGAGACTGCTGAGGCACCAGCTCTGTATACATACATACATACAAATCGGTCCTCATATGAAAGAGGTTAATTTGAGTTGCCCTTCAGAGAGTGTAGTGCTCCTACCAGAAGCCATTGTTTTCCAAATAAAAAGCCCAGTGGCAGGTGTAGGATAGGGCCACCTGAGTTGTCAGTCAGGAATATCATAGAGACCCCCACGATTACAGGTTGTTGCAATAGCCCTTGATTGCTCACCAGAACTTGACGGCAAGACCCTATTGCTGAAGACACCACACATGTTGGTTACTGGGCATAGAAAAATCCAGTTGGTGCTGACCAGGAAGATGGCTAGCTTTCATAGTACCATAAGGTGCTATATAGACTGATGGGAAATGAAAAGTTAGCAACAGTCTAACCCAGCCCTAAACCCTTTAAACTACAGTAACAACTGGCATTGAAGATTAGGCTGGAGATATGGCTTAGCTGTTAAAGATCCAGGTTTGATTCTCAGCACCCACATGTGGGCTAACAACCATCCACAACTCCAGCTTCAGGGGAATCCAACACCCTCTTCTGACCTCTGTGGGTATTGCATGACACAGGTGTAATTACACATGTGGAGGCAATACTCTCATACATATAAAATAAAAAAAAATTAAATAGAGAAAGCCATACCCATGGGTGCAATAGTGACCTGAATGTTATAGGGGCAGGGGGCAGGTAACCAACCATTTTCTAATTGAATTTAAGTCCCACTCACAGGAGGAAAGCATGCCTGGTACTGCCAATCTGGACAAGAACCCATGGTTGGGGAGCTCATAGGCCCCAAGAGTGAACCTATTACTATTTTGCTAAATGGACATGGTATCAAACTGCCCTCTTAATTTATGTCTATTTACTCATAGATTAGTGACACTCTCAGGTCTCATCAGACAAGTTTCTTTGTGCAGTAGATGGCAGTTAATGTAGAAACTGACACTGGTTAAAGTGCAGAAAATAAGTGTCCACAGAGTACTCAGCAACAAGTGCAACATCTATGTTGCTTGGAGGGTTGCCCTCCCTCCAAGACACTGGGACCCTTTTGTAAGAAGGGATGGAAAGACTGTAGGAATCAGAAGGAAGGCGGGAGAGAAACAGTGACTTCTGGACCTGACAGAACCCCTAAATTTAGGAACTCCCAGAGGCTGTGGCTGCCTGCATGCATAAGACTTGCATAAGAGCAAGCCAATCAACATCTAGGGAGGAGGGATTCACACTCCCATCTCTAACTGAATAACTATTGACAATTGATGGCTGCTTGGCAAAGGACAGTTAGTTTACTTTAAGAGTATGACCATTGGGAGATATATATATATATATATATATATATATATATATATATGTTGGAGACAACAACAACAACAAAAGAACTGGAGAAAAATAAAAAAGACTGAAACACTGAAGTTCTACCAAAACAATAAGCCTCTGCTTTGGAAAAAAAAAACTCTGGAAAGGCTCAGAAAAAAATGCAAGACATGTATGGCAGAGTGCAGGAACTCAGATGGGGTGAGGGCATGGAAAGGGAAGTGATTCTAAATTTGATTAAGAAATGATGTATGATGTATGGAAAAAGTTTAATAACAATAAAAATTTTTAAATAATAACAACAACAACAACAACAAAAAGAGTATGACCATTGGAGGTTGATTATACTCCATGAATATTTGGCTATCATTAACTGAAATCAGTGGGGTATTTTTTAAAAGGAAAAAAATAACAAGGAGTTGGTTGCAGGTAGGAAGGTGCAGTAGATCTGGGAGGAGTTAGGGGAAAGGATGGGGGGAATATGATAAAAGTGTATTGCATGCATCTATGAAATTCTTACAGAATTAAAAAATATATATTTAAAACAGAAAGTTAGAAAGAGAGATAAAAAAGAAAGAAAGGAAGGAAGGAAGGAAGGAAGAAGAAAGAAAGAGAGAGAGAGAGAAAGAAAGAAAGAAAGAAAGAAAGAAAGAAAGAAAGAAAGAAAGAAAGAAAGAAAGAAAGAAGAAAAGAGAACCAACAAGCTAACCATGAGCCTATGGGGAAGCCATTGAGCAAGCTAGCAGGCAGTGTTCTCTGTGTTCCTGTATCTGGGTTTCTTCCTTGAGTTCCTGCCCCGACTTCCCTTAATAGTGGGTTATGATCTGGAAGTGAAAGAGAAACTTTTCTCCCCAGGTTGCATCTAGTCAGTGTTTATCACAGCGGACTTGTCACTTGAGAGTGGATTGTTTAATCTCACAGGCTCTTAGCTGTTTGGGTTTTGGTTTTGATTTTGCTATTGATTTCTAGTTATATTCCTTCACTACAGAATACAAGACATTATTTCAGCTTTATTTTGTACTTGTTAAGATTGTTTTAGGGCCTAAAAAGTGTTCTCATTTTGATTAAAATTCCATGAGCTGCTGAGAAGAATTTATGCAGCTTTTGGAGGGGATACTCTGTAGATGTCTGTTACATCCATTTGACATGGGGTAGATTTTAACTCTGAGTTTCTTTTTAGAATTTTATCTAAATAATCTATTGATGGACATGTGATATTTAAATCACCCACCATTAGAACATCTGGTCCCTTCTGGCCTTTTATGTCCAGTACTGTTTATTTTATGAAACTCAGTGCACAATGTCTACTGCATAGATATATACCATTGTTATATGTTCTATATTATTTGTTCCTTTTTATCAATATATAGTAGCTATCTTTATTTCTTCTGAGTAATTTGGGCTTAAAGCCAACTTTGCCAGATTTATATCTGGCAAAGCTATTGCTTCCTTTCAGACGCTATTGGCTTGGAATTTTATTTACTACCCATTCATTGTTAGTCTACGCATGGCTTTTCTAACAATGTGATTTTTCTTATAGATTTCATCTTTCTTTTGAATAGGGTTTACTCAATAGCTGAGGCTTTCTCAGGAGATGTTATGCTCCTGGCTTCTCTAACCCCCTTGGGTCTCCACTGCAGCTTAGACTTCATCCTCACAGTTTCTTATATGACTTTCTTAGGGGCTGCCTACAAGGACACACCTTGTCACACACTGCCTGACTCCAAAAGCTTTCCACTGAAATCTTCATGAAATGAAGTCTTCATGGTATGTGATCCTGAGAATAGGATCCTTGAGAACTAGCACCACTTGACCCAAAGTTAGTTACAGGCTTGAGTAGGAGGTCAGCCGTCTTGAGCAATGACTGTAGTGGCCTCTGTGTACTTGAATGACTAAATATGGAATAAAACTTTCCTAGGCTGCCTTGTATGAGCAGGGTGCCCCATAGTTCTTTTCTCAGAGGAAAATTCCTCTATATCTTTGAGTCTGTGGCAGAGTTTCCAAAGCATCTTCGAGTTTTGGTTCCAGTCAATTCCTCAGATGTACATGCAGCATCTTTCTTAGTTTCAGAAGTTTGCTTTCTTTTAAATTGCTCTATCTTCATCAGCGATTCATTCCTTTGACAAAATTTTACATATTTGATAAAACTATATTTTCACCATTTCAGCATAGTTTTTCCTTCAAATTCTAACCTGCCTGGAAATTTCTTCAACCAGGTTAATTACTATATCACATTTTATCAATACCTTACAAAGACTCAGATCATGGACAAAATGCACACATGGTAAGTTCCTTGACAAAATGCAGCATATTGGCTTCTAATCCAATTCCCAATAAAGTATTTAATCATCTCTGAAAACTGGTGAGCAACACAGTCTTTACTATGTCACATTCCTGTCAGTATTCTGATATTCTTAGCTCACTCCAGAATCATAGAATAGGCTCTGCTCAAAAACATTCTAGGATTTCTCTAGTCTGTAGATCCAAACTTTCTCCTACAAAGCAGTTCTGAAGACTNAAGAGTATGACCATTGGAGGTTGATTATACTCCATGAATATTTGGCTATCATTAACTGAAATCAGTGGGGTATTTTTTAAAAGGAAAAAAATAACAAGGAGTTGGTTGCAGGTAGGAAGGTGCAGTAGATCTGGGAGGAGTTAGGGGAAAGGATGGGGGGAATATGATAAAAGTGTATTGCATGCATCTATGAAATTCTTACAGAATTAAAAAATATATATTTAAAACAGAAAGTTAGAAAGAGAGATAAAAAAGAAAGAAAGGAAGGAAGGAAGGAAGGAAGAAGAAAGAAAGAGAGAGAGAGAGAAAGAAAGAAAGAAAGAAAGAAAGAAAGAAAGAAAGAAAGAAAGAAAGAAAGAAAGAAAGAAGAAAAGAGAACCAACAAGCTAACCATGAGCCTATGGGGAAGCCATTGAGCAAGCCAGCAGGCAGTGTTCTCTGTGTTCCTGTATCTAGGTTTCTTCCTTGAGTTCCTGCCCCGACTTCCCTTAATAGTGGGTTATGATCTGGAAGTGAAAGAGAAACTTTTCTCCCCAGGTTGCATCTGGTCAGTGTTTATCACAGCGGACTTGTCACTTGAGAGTGGATTGTTTAATCTCACAGGCTCTTAGCTGTTTGGGTTTTGGTTTTGATTTTGCTATTGATTTCTAGTTATATTCCTTCACTACAGAATACAAGACATTATTTCAGCTTTATTTTGTACTTGTTAAGATTGTTTTAGGGCCTAAAAAGTGTTCTCATTTTGATTAAAATTCCATGAGCTGCTGAGAAGAATTTATGCAGCTTTTGGAGGGGATACTCTGTAGATGTCTGTTACATCCATTTGATATGGGGTAGATTTTAACTCTGAGTTTCTTTTTAGAATTTTATCTAAATAATCTATTGATGAACATGTGATATTTAAATCACCCACCATTAGAACATCTGGTCCCTTCTGGCCTTTTATGTCCAGTACTGTTTATTTTATGAAACTCAGTGCACAATGTCTACTGCATAGATATATACCATTGTTATATGTTCTATATTTGTTCCTTTTTATCAATATATAGTAGCTATCTTTATTTCTTCTGAGTAATTTGGGCTTAAAGCCAACTTTGCCAGATTTATATCTGGCAAAGCTACTGCTTCCTTTCAGACACTATTGGCTTGGAATTTTATTTACTACCCATTCATTGTTAGTCTACGCATGGCTTTTCTAACGATGTGATTTTTCTTATAGATTTCATCTTTCTTTTGAATAGGGTTTACTCAATAGCTGAGGCTTTCTCAGGAGATGTTATGCTCCTGGCTTCTCTAACCCCCTTGGGTCTCCACTGCAGCTTAGACTTCATCCTCACAGTTTCTTATATGACTTTCTTAGGGGCTGCCTACAAGGACACACCTTGTCACACACTGCCTGACTCCAAAAGCTTTCCACTGAAATCTTCATGAAATGAAGTCTTCATGGTATGTGATCCTGAGAATAGGATCCTTGAGAACTAGCACCACTTGACCCAAAGTTAGTTACAGGCTTGAGTAGGAGGTCAGCCGTCTTGAGCAATGACTGTAGTGGCCTCTGTGTACTTGAATGACTAAATATGGAATAAAACTTTCCTAGGCTGCCTTGTATGAGCAGGGTGCCCCATAGTTCTTTTCTCAGAGGAAAATTCCTCTATATCTTTGAGTCTGTGGCAGAGTTTCCAAAGCATCTTCGAGTTTTGGTTCCAGTCAATTCCTCAGATGTACATGCAGCATCTTTCTTAGTTTCAGAAGTTTGCTTTCTTTTAAATTGCTCTATCTTCATCAGCGATTCATTCCTTGGACAAAATTTTACATATTTGATAAAACTATATTTTCACCATTTCAGCATAGTTTTTCCTTCAAATTCTAACCTGCCTGGAAATTTCTTCAACCAGGTTAATTACTATATCACATTTTATCAATACCTTACAAAGACTCAGATCATGGACAAAATGCACACATGGTAAGTTCCTTGACAAAATGCAGCATATTGGCTTCTAATCCAATTCCCAATAAAGTATTTAATCATCTCTGAAAACTGGTGAGCAACACAGTCTTTACTATGTCACATTCCTGTCAGTATTCTGATATTCTTAGCTCACTCCAGAATCATAGAATAGGCTCTGCTCAAAAACATTCTAGGATTTCTCTAGTCTGTAGATCCAAACTTTCTCCTACAAAGCAGTTCTGAAGACTGCTGAACCACATCCTTAGAAATTGTCATAGGAACTGATAACAACTTTGTGTATAAATCTGTTCTTCATTATTATGATACCCTTGAGAGAAGCAATTTTATCTGTTTCTTTATGGTTTATGTATATGTTATTGAGTTTTTGTTCAGTTCCTATAAAATATCTTAATTTGGACCCCTCTCTCATCTGCACCCCTTAAACCCCTCTACCAGAGTTCATGCATTCCTTTATGTATATGTCAAGGCTTATCCAGGCAAACATTTGTACTCAGATGTCATTCCATACAAGTTCATCCACCAAACTCTAGTCAGCTTACATAGAGTCATTCCCGCAAAGAGAATCTGCTCTCCCTCACCCTGCAGTAATCACTTCCTAATAGTTCCTTGGCTAAAGGTTCCAATTTCCCAGTTCTATGTTGGGCTTTTGTCAGATTGAGTCAGCACCATGGGTTTTTTTCCATGTTGTCACCATTGCTGCAAGTTCATATGAGCAAATTCCCAGAGGCTTGAAAGCCTGTTTCTTTACATTCATGCACCAACCCTGGCTCTTACAATCTTTCTGCCCTGTCTCCGAAAATGGTCACTGAGCCATGGGTGGGTGAGTTTCAATATAGGAGTCCTATGCAATTGTGGCCTTCTGTGGCATTGCACTCTCTTCTATGAGGAAACTTCCTGGTAAGAGTTGAAGGGTGTATTAACATTCTGTCTAAGCCCTGTTCTTTTAGGTCCCATGAGGCTTACTTGTAGAGGATCCATTGTAGCTATGTCTCCTAGAGGTGAGTGTCTCTCAGACATATATTATCTGTGTGGGACCAGTATTGGAACCTCTCTCAGTCAGAGCCTTCATCTCTTGCAAAAAGAAGTTTCTTGGTTGATTGGTGTACAGTATACTTATCTGTAAATATAAGGATCCATATTTAGTATATACTAAGAAATTTCATTTGTCTAGAAACATGAGAGTGATGGGATTTTTTCTAGGCTCTATGACCTCTCTGAGTCATGTGTATTTGGCTATGTTTACAGTGCCACCCATGAGCTCCCTCCCATTGAGAGGACTTTAACTCCATTTAATAGCTGATAATTACTCCCTAGATAAAACTACCTCCACTGCAACTAATAGAGAGAGTTCACTATGGCAACTATTATAGATCCAATTTCAATTCCTAATACCCACATGGTGGCCAGCAGCCATCTTTAACTCCAGTTCCAGGGGAATCTAACACTTTCTTCTGACCTCCTCAGGCATTACATGATAAGGGTGCACTTAAATACATTCAGGGAACACATATACATAAAATTAAAATAAAATAAAATAATAAAAGGACCATTGATGAGTTGGTGCCTTGGCCACCTCAAACCCTTGGTCAATCACACTCACAGGAAATTCAGAGAGGAGTCAAAGGACTATACACTGAAAACTGGCCAGCAGAGTATCTCTGGACTATGTTGAAGAAACTTTGAATCAGAGCTGTGCAGTATCTAGCAAGGTAGAAAGATAGTTATGTGTAACAGGAATCTGGAAGCCTGAGAAGAAACATTAAGAGAGTCAAAGCTGCAAGCAGCAATTATACAAGAATGCATTTGAATGTGTACCTCATCCTCCCATCAGGCTCTCCACCCCAAATAAACTGATCAGGCCAGCTTTGCCCAGTTCAGCTCTCCTCCTCTCATATTCTCTCTCTCTCTCTCTCTCTCTCTCTCTCTCTCTCTCTCTCTCTCTCTCTCTCTCTCTCTCTTTATCATTTTCCTTTACATAACCATACTTGAGGTATATGGGCTAGCCTGGTTTGTGTTCTGTCTATGTCTCTGAGTATTGAGACCTAGCACCTTGGGTTCTCTGTTTTGTTTACCTCTCTGTTTTCATTTTACCTTTAGCAGCAAGTGCCTCGCTCCCTCAGTGCTCTTATTTTCCTCTCTTAATTTTTAATCAAGTCGGTGCTCACCACTAATCTTACTTAGCTTTTTCTTCATTTCCACTCATACCTAGAATCTGCTACAGTCTCCAGGGACAAACTAAACTAGGGGATAGTAGATTATGGGTAAGCAGAAAGAAGTGGAAGAGTGAGGATGGGAGGCTTAAGCAGGGAGGGGAGCAGGAGAGCGTGGGAAATCAGGTGAGGCAAGAGCTAAGCCAAAGAAGGGAGGCAAGAAAAGCCATATGGAAGCTCAGTATCTCATAACCCAATTAAAAGTATAATTGGAAGAGATAATATTGACAACCCTTAGCCAAATTAATTGAGAGAGAGAGAGAGAGAAAGAGAGAGATTACAACAGACCAGTGAAATTCAGGAAATCACTAAAATGCCTTAAAGACATTCTACTACACTGAAAAAAAAATCTAAACTAAATGGACGAATTTCCAGATGAATGTGACCTTCTAAAATTAACCAAGTTGAGATAAGCAATTTAAACCAATCTATAACAAGTAAGAATGGGGCAGAAATTTTAAAATTTCTTCCAACTAAGTACTATCCAAGCCCAGAAAGATTTTCTGGTGAAGTCTCCCAGACCTTTAAAGAACTAACACCAATGCTCTCAGACTATTTCACAAAATAGAAAAAAAAAATTCTACCCAAGTATTTTTACAAACAGTGTTATTAGTCTGGTACCAAAACTATATCAAGGCATATAAACAAAAAAGAAAACCATAGACCCACCTTGATCAACATAGATGTAGAAATTATCACTAAAATACTTTATGACCAAATTCAAGAACACATCAAAAAAGATTATGCACTATGATCAAGTTGACTTTATTCAAGAAATTAATGGGTGGTTCAGTAGACACAGGTTAAAATGTAATTTACTACATTATGGACTCAGGACAGAAAAAAGCAAAATCATCACAACCAGTATAGAAAATTAAAAAAAAATCCAACATCATTTCATAATAAATCTCTGAAGAGACTAGAAATATAAGTATCATATCTTCATATAATAAAGTCTCTATTTGGCAAACCTATAGCTGACATCATACTAAATAGGGAAAAACCTCAAAGCATTTCCACTAAAATCAAGAAGAGAAGGGTATCCATATTTTCCATTCATTCAATAATCTTGGCTAGGGCAATAAAACTAGAGAACAGAGAAAAGAGTGCGAATATGGCAGGAAAAATTATCTTTTTTCAAATTATCTTTTCTTGGAAATAATAACCCCACAAATAAAAGATCATAAAGATTCCAATGAAATTAAAAAAAAAACCTCTTAGAGCTAATAAACACTTTCAACAAAGTGGTAGAGTATAACACTAATGTACAAAACTCAGTAGCCTTCCTATATACAAATAGAAAATATCCTGAGAAAGAAGTCAGGGAAATAAGCCGGTCAACAATTGCCAAGGAAAACATCTTGAATGAATTCTACCTAAGAAAGTGAAAGACAACTACAGTGAAAAACTTAAAACAGTGAAGAAACTGAAAACAGACTCTAGAAGATGGAAGGTCTTCCCATGCTCATGAATGGAAAGAGTTAATACTACGAAAGTACCAACATTGCCAAAATAATTCTCAGATTCAATTAAATCCCTCATCAAAATACCATTGTTCTTCACAGGAACAGAAAAAGAAAACACCTTCATATTAGAGTAATAAAGACTTGAGATGGCAAGAGCAATTCTGAACAAGAATAATACTAGTAAGGCAGAGTATAAAATTACACTTTAGAGCCACAGAAACAAAAAAGCATATAGATCAAGAGAATGGAGCAGAGAACAGAGACATAAACCAATCAGCTCCAGAGGCCAGAACTTTGCCAAAGATGACAAAAAAAAAAAAAAAAGATACACTGGAAGGAAGCTAGCCTCTTTAACAAATGGTTCTGGTGAAATTGGATAGCAACATATAGAATTATGAAACTAGATTCTTATCACTCACCCAGTACAAACTTCAACCCAAATGGATCAAAGGCCTTAATGTAAAATCTTTGAAAAGATTGGTGGAAAAAATAGGGAAAATAGTTTAAGATATAGGCATAATAAAAGACTTTCTAAATAGTAAGACTCTAGTGGCTCAGGAATAATACCAACAACTGACAAATGGGATCTCGTGAAATTTAAAAGCTTCTTCACATCAAAAGAAACAGTTAACTAAGAGAAGACACAGCCATTAGAGTGCAAGAAAAGTCTTTTCTAGCTATACATCTGTCAAAAGATTACTACATAGAATATGTAAAGGACTCAAAAAAGTAAACAGTAATGGGGCTGGAGAGATGAGTCAATAGTTAAAAGCACTGGCTACTCTTGAAGATTACCCAGGGTTTGGTTCCTAGCACCAACATGGCAGCTAACAACCATCCATAACTACAGTTTCATTTTTCTCTTCTGACCAGTGTGGGTATTGCATGAGACAGGTGCACCAAATATATGCAGGCAATATGTTCATACACATAAAATAAAAAATAATAAATTAAATATTTAAGTAAACAATAAGAAATCACCCAACCAATAAGCATTAGGTAATGAAATGAATAGACAGTTCTCAGAAGAAAAACAATGGCCAGAAACACATGAGAGAAATGAAAATTAAAAATACATTGAGATGTCACCCCATTCAGAATTGTGATCTTTAACAAAGCCAAAGAATAAATGCTGGTGAGGATGCAGACAAAAGGGAACTCTTATGCACTGCTGGTGGTGGGAATGAAAACTAGTGGAATTAAGTATGGAACTTCCTTGAAATACTAAAAATAGCTCTACCATACGACCCAGGTTACAACTCCTAGGTATTTGCCCCATCAACATACCACAGCGGACCTTACATATTGATGTTTATTGTAGCATTATAACAATAGCTAAGTTATGGATGGAGTGTAGGTGTCCCACAACAGTGGGACAGATAGAGAAAATGCAGTATTTTTTTCAGTCATAAATTAAAATGTTATGTCATTTGTAGGAAAATGGATGGATGCAGCTGGAAATAACCTCATTAAGCTAATTAAATCATTCTATGTAACACAAATATCACATTTATTTCATATATGCAAATACATAAAATCATGAAAATACATAAAATCATGACTTGAAAGTAGAAGCAGACAGTCTAGGGAAATGAAAGGGACTAATAGGAGCTGGCAGGATGGAAATGGGATGTGTGGAAGGTTTGGAGGCACATGCTCACGGAGTATGCCTTCTTCCGCAGTCAACAAATTTTCACCACTTGCTGGTAATAGAATTAACTTGAGCTGAACTGAAAGAAGTACTCTATTCACCTAGATTGGAATTAGAGTTGATGACCTCCAGCAGCTAAGTATTAGAGCCAGAAGCCATGGCTCTCCATAAGGTGTAATCTACCCTCAGCTTTACGGGTTTGCGACTTTTCCAGTTCCCCAAGTTTTAAGAACTGATGGATGCAGTTTAAAGTGGAGGCTATATCTTCAGGATGATTGGCCCCTGCCATCAATTCAAGACTGGGAAAGCAACTTCCAACATTGGTACAGAAGCACTCCAAGGGATGTGTCTGACAACTTGGGTTCTAGGACAGCAACTTTGGAACCACTCACTAACCTGTCCAATGGCTTCTCAAGCTTTTTAAAAATTTTTGTTTTCAAAAAAATGCTTTTATGTAACATAGTACCATGTGCATCAGAGTACATACAATGAAATTTTTATTAAATAATTAAAATTAAAATTCATTTATACAGTCATATCAATATTCTGAAAGCTCTTGATACACATATAACTTTAAATTTTTATTACTTTTATTTATGCATATGTCTGCATATATGCTGGGATGTGCCTGCCTCCCATGGCACACATGAAGGAATCACCTCTCTCCTTCAACCATGTAGGCCCCAGGGATTGGACTCAGATTGTGAGCCTTGGGAGCAAGGGCCTTTATTCACTGAGTCATTTTGCCAGCCCCATCTATATATTTTTGATGCTTCATCTTTGCTTTATTTTCATTGCGCATATTATACTAATACATAATATATGTTTCAGATAATTATAAATAAAAACAAATTTTTACACACACACACAGGAATGAGGAAATCCATACATTAGAGCTATTGTAAATACACTCTGAGTTAGGTTCAGTGGTAAGGGATGAAGATGTAAAGATGATGAGGACACAAGTCTTAGCATATAATTACACAATAAGGAAAGATGATCATAAAGTTGGCACATAGGACTTGACCCAGAGCATCCATTGCTTTGAAGACTCTAGTACACACTGGCTCAGTGTTGAGAGGCAGAATAGAAAGGACAGAGGAGAAAATGCTGACCTTGAAGCCCAGCAAGCCTGTTCCTTCTCTACTTCTGCAACTCACAGAGGGAAGAAGTAGGTCAAGTCACTTACAGACTGTAGTTTACCTGTGTGTGTCTACAAAGTTGAGTAACAGTAATAGTAACCACCAGCATTGACCACAGGGTTCAGGGAGATATCAATGCCAAACCCATCTCTAACTACCAGTGGTACATCAAGTCTTTCTCAAGCTGGACACCTCAGTTTCCATGTTCCCCTAATTTTGTTCATTCTCTTTGGAAACATTGTATACCTCATTTATTCTAGAATGTATTTCTTATATGAACATTGAAAAAAAGAGAACAAAAAGGAAAGGACCAAATCATACACAATGTAATTACAGTGCTTTTCTATGTAGTAGAATAATTTGGTAACCACAACTAATTTCACTTTATCTTATTTTATAGTGTTTCTATGGGTTAAGAACTTTAATCTGTTAAAGTATTTCAGATGAACAATTTAAATAGATTTTGCCCTTTCGGCTGCATGTTTTATGTGGAATCTGTTCATTTCTGGTTTTCACATTTGGAGAGTCAGTGAATTTAGCAGTCATTCTGGTTTCTTGAAACTCCTGTTCTCATTTTATTTAATAGTGTAAAAAGTAAGGGAAAAAAAGATTGCTATATAAAATAAACCAAAAAATTTTAATGGTAATTAATCACATTAAAAATTACTCCATTTGACAATGTATAAAACTTTTCACTAGGCCCCCAAAAAACTCACTTGTAAAATTTTAGACAAATAACATTTGAATCAGTTGAACAAAATTCACCTTAATAAAAACCAAATCTAGCTGAAAACAAATCCCCAATCTGAAGCCTAGAATAACAGCAACTACTGCCATGTGGAAATGTCACTTTTCTTCCTCAAAGAGGTGGTTTTGCCACCCACTGTCTAACCCTATGCATATAGTTCTAACAAACTCTCTTAAAATTAAAATGAGAAAGAGAGCCTATAACACATTAGTATTAAACATATGGGTTTTGAGAATTCTGATCCAACTTCATTTTTACAGAACTTGATCAGATCCTAAGTGTGTTGTGGTATGGGTAAATATACAGAGGGTGCTCAATTCTGAAGATAGTACAACTGAAAATGGAAGCATAATTGGTTGGTTTGTCTAAAACCTAAAATTATTTTTTAGTTTAGTTTTTATTTTGTACAGTATCTCCAGCCCATCACAAGCTCCATTGGTCCTACCTCAGAACATCTGCTGGACCTTGACAAGTGTCGCCTGTTCCGTCACTATCAATCTGGTTCAAACCATGCTCCCATCTCAGAGGCTCTTGCATACAGTGCCCACCACCCTGCTCCTCTTCCAGTTCTCTAAAACCAAATTTTTACCCTGCAACAAAATTGCTGCTCCTTAACTATAAGTCACTTCTGTCAATGTTCTGCACAAAAAACCTGTTCACTTTGTACTAAGAACAAAGTCTAAAGTCTATCCTGCTTGTCACAAGATCCGCTCTGTCTTTCTTTCCACCCAGTCCTCCTAGCAGGGCCATGCTCACTATTTCTTTTTGCGCCTGTGTCCATCAAGCACCTCAGTGTCCTTCCAGTCACCACACTTTCATTAGTAGGCTGGGCTGCCATATCAATATAAGGACATAATGGGTGTCTTAACAGCAGTGTGCTTTGTAACGATGAGAGGCCAGAATTGTTTAATCAAGCGTCTTCTAAAGACTCTTTCCTTGGTCTGCAGAAGGATGCTTTCTTGCTGTGGTTTCCTCTGTCTCTGGGCTCATATCAGATATTCTTTTCATACAAAGGTAGTAATCATATTGGTTTAGGGGCCTGTATGCGTTAAATATATATCATAATTACCCCTTTCAAATACCTTATCCCCAAATACATTCACCTGAATTTGGAGGGCATAATCCATAATCCAATCCAAAACAATGTTCTTTTCTCTGCCTAAAATGTCATTTCCCAAGAACTGCTATAATTCAGCTTTCACATCATCCATGTCATCTCTTCAAACAGGCTAACTTCTCCAGCAATTTAAACTAGCACACATATTAAGTTTATTTTTTAGATTTTAAGAGTTCTCCACACTGCTAAGGCTCATAGAACATAGAACAAGATGTAAAGAGAACACTAACGAATTTTTCAGTTCTCATTAATGAAGCTCCCCCATACAACAGAGAGCCAGGAACAGGAAAGGTCACAAATGGCCAACGTGTAGAGAGAAACAGTCTGCAGAGCGTTGGTCCCTGGACAGTACAACTATGTTAAACATCACTTACCCAGGGCTCAGGGACATTGGGGAAGAAGGGGCAGAGAGATTGTAACAGCCAGGCAGGAGGTGCGTGACCATATGGAAATGAAATTCTAAAAGCTCCAGGAACTGTGATACATGTATGGGACTGTCAAAGAATCGAGAAAGTAAAATTATATACATGTATGGGGACTGTCAAAGAACGAGAGAGAATGTAAATTATATACAGGTAGGGTGGGACTCGTCACGACGAGAAAGGAAAAATAAAATTATAGTACATGTATGGGACTGTCAAAGAATCGAGAAAGTAAAATTATATACATGTATGGGACTGTCAAAGAAAGAGAAAGTAAAATTATAAATACATGTAGTGGACTGTCAAAGAAAGAGAAGTGTAAATTATATACATGTATGGGACTGTCAAAGAATGAGAAAGTAAAATTTTATTACATGTATGGGACTGTCAAGAGAATGAGAAAGTAAAAGTTATACACATGGATAAAATCGAAACGTAATCAACAGAGGGACGTACAAGAAGAGGCTAAAATTATATACATTGTATGGGACTGTCAAAGAAAGAGAAAGTAAAATTAATATCATGGACTTCAAGAGAAGAAATTCATGTAACTCAAAGAAAGAGAAAGTAACAATTATATACATGTATGGACTCGTCAAAGGAAGAGAGAAAAGTAAAAGTTATATAACTTCTGGAACTGTCAAAGAATGAGAAAGTAAAATTTAGAAAGCAATAAAAAAGATGCAGCCTATTAATTTGCAATTTTGTCCAGGGGTATTGAAGAATAGAGATATTCTTTTAAAAGATATATTGATGTGTTATTACATAAGAACCACCATTTATGGAAAAATGGTGTGAATTAAAGGTTCTCTGTTTTTTCAATTAATTATTTTGAGAAAAGTTTTTCAGGATTGGTAGTATTGATACTTTGGTCCCAGTAATTATTTGTTGCTGGAAGTTGTCATTTGCATGATGTTCGACATCACTTAGGTGCCACTGGCCCTTAATCTAACTGTGACGCACATCTTGGCTCTGTCAGTGTTCTCTGGGGGAGCAATGTCGTCCTCAGTCGAGAGTGAGTAGTTGTATTGGCATACGATTAATAAACACCATCAATACTGGTCAAACATATAGGTTGTGTTTTTTCATTAACAGTGATTAGTAAATCCCAATTTTAATAATAACAGCTGTCAATGACATTTCTGTGCTCATTTTGTTCATGGTCTATATAAATGATAAGCTATTTTTAACTTTAATTTATTTTTATTTTTTATTCTTTTTTTTTTGGTTTCTTTTTATTTTTATATTTTATTATTCATTGAAAATTTACATGTTTCCAGATTTGTCATGTTTCTTACATCATTCTTTTCAGTTTCAATTTAGACACATGCCCTTTTCCCTGTCCCCACCCCCACCAGTCATCACTACTGCCAACATGCCCCATCTTTTCTCCAGTCTTTTGAAAGTTTTTCTTTGCTTTTCAGAATTTTTTAATCTAGTAAGTAGCAGCTTTCTGAAAGATAAACGTTTCTAAAGAAAAAAAGCAAAATGAGTCTTGAGAGTTAAATTTCAGTTCCTCTGTTGAGCATATTATGCTGATCACTAATAAAAATCCTCAAGATAATCACTCTAATCTGAATTTTTGAAAATACAACTAAAAATAATGAATTTTTAAT
>VZQC01007603.1:51994-82313 GCA_009823505.1 Rhizomys pruinosus
ATAATTTTACTTTCTCATTCGTTGACAGTCCCATACATGTATATAATTTTACTTTCTCATTCTTTGACAGTCCCATACATGTACATAATTTTACTTTCTCATTCTTTGACAGTCCCATACATGTACATAATTTTACTTTCTCATTCGTTGACAGTCCCATACATGTATATAATTTTACTTTCTCATTCTTTGACAGTCCCATACATGTACATAATTTTACTTTCTCATTCTTTGACAGTCCCATACATGTACATAATTTTACTTTCTCATTCTTTGACAGTCCCATTCATGTATATAATGCATTTTTGTCACTTTTGCCCACCTCTCTCAGCTTCTTACCACTCTTGCTGAACTTCTTCCTAAAAAAAAGCCGCTCTCCTTTTTTCATGTCTTTTGCTTTGTTTTTCCTTTGTTTGCTTGCTTAGTGACCCACTCAGTTTAATTAAGGTTGTTTACTTGAATATGGGTAAGGGGTTATTTACTGGAGCATGGGCAACTTAACAGTGACTACAGCACTGAAAACTACTGCTCTGTCTCCTCCAACAACTATTAACTGGCCATAGCTCTTCTGGGGGCTGTGGGGCCTCTTGGGCCCCTCTTCCATCTATTAGAACACTTTTGGGTCCCATCTTGTTAACGGCTGCTGTACATTCATGAACACAGAAGGCTTGAAAGAGAACCTTGGAGAATGTTACAGTTTCCTCGGTTTTGGAGGATTTGTTTGTTTGTTTGTTTGTTTGTTTGTTTGTTCATATCTGTGTCTTGTTTTATAACCCAGGCTGGTCTGGAACAACCCACAACCATCCTGCTTCATTTAAAGTGCTGGGATTATGGCCTGAGCCACCAAGTGAGGGTAGACATTCAGAAGCTTTTCACTCTGTTTTCTGCCTCACCCTCCTTTCAACCCTTCTTGCTCCCTATCTTTTGTAGTTTCTCTTCAATTGCTGTGAGAAAACACTCAACTAATACCAATTTGGGGAGGAAAGGGTTTATTCATCTTACATCTCCCAGGTCACACAGTTCATCTCTGAGAAGAGCCCAAGGTAGGCACTCAGGGTAGGAACCTGGAAACAGGAACTGAAGCACAGGCCATGGAGGAATGCTTCTTATTGGCTTGTTCCTCTAGCCCATGCTCAGCCTGTTTTCTAATACAGTACACAACAACCTTCCCAGGGGTGGCACCACCCACTGTGGTCTGGGCTCTCACACATCACTCAACAATCAAGATCATACCCCCACAGACATGGCCACAGGCCAGTCTAATGGTCATATTTCCTTCAACCCAGTTGTGTCAAATTGACACTAAAGCTATTCTGCACTCTATGCCCAGCTTCAAGTCCTTCTCTCCAGGTTCCCAGCTTAGACCAGATACAATTCAGGGTTCCATCCTCTCTTTGCCTCAGTCCCAGGCTAAACAAAGTGCTGTGTCACTCACCTCAGCCAGCTCAAAAATGCTCGAATACTATGAGCAAACCATGAAAATAATTTTGCGGGGAAAAGCTGAAGTTCTGCATTTTAATTTTATCGATTAAATTTTACCAGGACAAGATCATGGAACCATTTTTTAACCAAGATGCAAGTTAAAAATTATGGTAGGTTTTATTGACCCTATCTCCCTTACCCTTCAGCATACCCCAATGAAGACTATGGTAGATCAAACATATTCCAGCTGGTAAACAAAATTCGAAGTATGTAAAAAAATGTCTGGAGTCAAATAGTTGTGTGTGAATCAGTTTCAATAAATTCATTGACAAACCACTGTTTTCATAGGAATAACTCAAATGGCTTGAAATCACAAAACCACGTTTTCTGTAGAATAACTGAAAAGTGTGAACTGTATAACAGAATAGAAACATCATGAAGTCCCTAATGTTTATGTAATAGCTACTTCTGCCCAAAAGCAGCTTTAAAAAAACTCTCCTCTATAGAGGCAAGAAGACCTAAAAATACCGAATTGAAGTTGAAGGATCTGTGAGACTTTTAGGAGGCTGGAAGAATTTTATGGCATCTTGGCAAATTAATATTCCTTCTCAGTGTGTTTTTTATTAAAACTATTCAGGCAGAAACCAGAGGTTAGTTCTTGGGGACTCTGCAAATTGAATTCCTATTCAGGGTAGAATGATAGACTAGAAATTAGGTCCCACTTTTCAGTTCTAATATTCTTTGAGTTTAATCATTCCCTTTTAAATGCAAAATATATTTACCTATTCCCTGCCCAAAGAAAATATATGTGAAATATTGTTTATTTTCTCTTTACTTCTTATAAACAAATCTTTAAAGAGGGCTATTATATCCTGTATTTCAAACACTGGAGATAATGTGATTAAATGAACACCCTTAAAGTCATAATAAAAAATTTAATGGATGTCACTTTTTCTGGCATGTAAATAGTTTATTTTAGGCATTAGAGTACATATATATATATATATATATATATATATANTTCTCTGTTTTATTAATTTCTAATTTAACAAATATTTGTGATTCTTAAATAAATATCTTGATCATAAGGTTTGAGAAATAAAGAAACTTAAAGTTTTTGCAAAATTAACATTTAATTCTGGCATAAAGCTTGCTAAGGGATATATAGGAAAAGAGGTCATCGCAAGAGAGAAAGATAATAAAAGAAAAATAGTCAGAACAAACCACACACAGTATAAGAGCGTCCTAGTTCCAGATACCAAACTAACTAAATAAATACATTAAAAGTGACATGGACTAATTAATATACTAGTCGTTTTTATATTGTGGATAATCTGCATTGCTTGCTTGTGGATTTTTGAATCTGCAGAGATATGCAAGACGAAGGTAATACGCGGGTAGTGACGCCCAGAACTACTCACTGGCTCTTGCATCGCCTTGAGTCGCGAAGCAACACATGTGGTATGATGTGGAGACTGATGTAGCCACTCTCCCACTCCTGCACCTCATCTATACCTACCCATTTATCAGGGATTAACGGGTCTACTCATTACCAATAACTAAACACCATACACTCCTGGCAATTATATTTAAAGTCTCTTGAGATTTCCGAGAGCTGATTATTTGCTTTGTTATGTCCTTATCCTATGAATTAACTTTATAATTGATAGTTATATACAAGTAGACAAAACATTTATGAGAAAATAATTTTGTAAATATTAAAATTTTCAACATTTTAAAAATGTATTTATAAATATAATCTAAGGGGCTGGAGAGATACCCTAATGGTTAAGAGCACTGGCTGCTTCCTTTTACAGAGGACCCACATGGCAGTTAACAAACTGTACAACCCTGGTCCCAGGGGATCACCACTCCACTGTCTTTCTTCCATTGAACATTCATAAATGGTGCGACTTGTACACAAGCAGGCAAAACACTATGCAACATAAATAAAAGTAATAAAAATTGTAAAATAAAAAAATGAACGAGACAGTTCTCAAGTTCTCCTCCAAAACAAAAAAGCCTCTACTTGAAAAAAAAAACTCTGAAAGACTCGAAAAAGAATTGCCAGACATGCTATGGCAGAGTGCAGGAAACTCAGGTGGCCTGGGGGGGTGGGATGGGAAAGGAAATGACTATTAAATTGGATGAAATGAAGCGATGATATATGAAAAAGTTTAATAATAATAGAAATAATATATTTTTAAAAAGAGAAAAAAAAAAAAAAAAAAAATAAAACACATGTGTTTTTAAAAAAATAAAAAAAAACACGATAACAAAACAAAAATAATTACATTAAACCACAAGGAGAAAAAGCAAAAAGGTTGAAGTATATATGTAAGTAATAGCAAAAGACATTAGCCTGTCTGATGTGATTTTTTTTTCCTTTCATTCCACTTTTTCCTGAAGACCCATTGCTCTGCAGCAATTCACAGCTGGATTTATTTGCCAAGGGAGGAAGCCATTCTGAAACATCTGTGGAAGACTAAAATGTCAAGCTACCATGGTGATTAATACTGGTTAGAATTCTGATTGCTGCTTCACAGTCGATTTCTTCAGTGCCAAAGCAACTGCAAAACCACAGCACCATGAGCTGGTTGGGGACCAGAAAAAGCCAGTGGAAGGTTGTGCCTTCCTTTCTTTACTAGATAATTCTTCTTTGATCAAATAAATATCTAACTTCAATTCCTCTGCCTCGAATATGATTGAAAAAAGATACTGTCTCCGTAATTTTTAAAAATAGGTTTCCGAGATTCTTTGATTATATTGCCTTTTTATTACCTGAAAACTTAAAATCAGGTTGGATTCTCAACAAGAACAGATTATTATTGTGCTTAGCAACTTTCTCAACTTGATGAAATGAACTCATGATTAAATTTGTTTCCTCACTTGTACAGAGAAAGTAGCTAGATATTATTTAAAGCAATAATGCATTGAACTTTGCTTATACCACGTAGAGTTTTAGGCAACAACCACAATTTCCAGCCTCTACATGTTAGAGGCCTTGCTTGAGACTGAGAACTCACACTTCATGTTTAGGATGTGCTTGCCCAATCAGCATACCCTTCCTACCCCAGAAGGCTGCACGAGGTGGATCATGTCCTTGAACCCCTTACACTGAGTTCAGTTCACCAATGAAGAATCCCAGTAGGGCATAGTAAAGTGATAGGTGTGAGGCTGAGGCAAGCATTCATCTCCTGTCTCTATCCTACAACTGTTTAAACTAGCTGTTATACTCCACTGAAGTGACCGAAGACAAGGTAGCTCCAACTCTCTTCCTCCAGCTTCTTGTTACAGCCTCCTCTGCCTTTTCAGAAGACGTGGTAGGCCTGCCTGCGGCACAATGGTAACTCTTTTTTGGTTTTGCCTAACCCTTGTTAAATTACTATATTTTATTATTTATTTTATGCGTATGAATGTGACGTCTTCATGTAGGTTGCGCACGCCGTTCCGTGCAATGCCACAGATATCGCCTCAGATCCACTGGATTTCCTGGAATAGTTAATCAGCCGGTTCTCAGCCTCCATGGGGTGCTGGGGATCGAACCCGGCCTCTGCCAGAGCAGCAGTCGGCGCTACTAAACCACAGGCCAAATCTCTCCAGTCCCAATAGTAATTTTAATACCATCCCAAATTTGCCTCTAGTCTTGATGGAAAACGTTAATATTTTAGATCTTGTCAGGTACTTACGCAAGGTTCAGTGTAGAAATGCACTCCTCAAAGATGTCAATTTAGCTTTTCAATCATTTTTGATTACCATCTCATTTTATTAGATCAATCACCTGACACAGGTGATTACATTAAAGATATAAATTTTATCAAAAAATTTTTTTCTTGGTTTTTGTTTTTTTTTGTCTTTTTGAGACAGGGTCTCCCTGTAGCTCCAGCTGTCCTGGAACTTGCTCTGTAGACCAGGCTGGCCTTGAACTCACAAAGATCTGCCTGCCTCTGCCTCCCAAGTGCTAGGATTAAAGGCATGCGCCACCATGCCCGGCTACACAATGTCTTTTGTTTTATGTTACTGTTCATATCACATTCATTAGATAAATAGCTGATTCTTTTATGTTGCTCTTTAGCACATATAATAGATTGTACCACAAAAATTTTTGTTAATCCTGCTAGTTGTTCAATTTCTTTGTATTTAAATGAAATATTCATCTTCCCATTGGGTTTTAGAAAATTATTTGTATTTCTGTTTAGTCTAAATGTTATTTATCATTGTCTCTTAGTTTTTAATATTTAAAATTTTGTGGAACCTCCATTTTATTATTTACTCATAAACATAACAGTGCATATGCACTATAAGGTTTTCAGAGTTTTATTTTTAACATTTTTATTATTTTTTATGTGCATGAGTGTACTGTCTGCTTGTAGGTTGGTGCACCTATGTCATGCAATGCTGTGGAAGTCAGAAGAGGGCGTCAGATTCCCCTGGAACTGGACTTAAAGACAGTTCTTAGCTGCCATGTGGGCACTGGGAATTGAACCTGGATCCTCTGCAAGAGCAGTTGGTGCTCTTAACTACTGAGCCATCTCTCCAACCATTAGGGTTTTTTTGTTTTTTTTTTAACAAGAATGTCTTTCTGGTAAAGTAGATGTTTTGTACCAAAATTCTTGGGAAAACACTGTTCCTTATTTAAAGAATGTAAGGTTTATGTCTTAAACACATATCATTGTGTAAAGAAATTATTTTTCTGACTAGTAAATTGGTGTACTTCTGAAAAAGATTAATAAAAAATTTCAGTATTGCCGTTCTTATATTAAGTTTTCCCAGAACTTTCAATGGTTTCAGCTTTGTATGTTGTAATTGTACTCTGTGCATGTAATTTTATACTTCTGGTATCTTCAATAATTTTATATTTGTATCATTGAATAAAATCCCTGATTATTCTGTAAAGATATTTTAATTTAAATAATATTTTGTCTAACACTAGTCTTACAATTCCAGTTTTCTTTTGGCTTCATTCCCTTATATTGATACTCCTATTTTTGGAAAGAAATGGGGAGAGACGTTTTATATGGATTTCATTGTGAAGTTTCATGTCTGCTTTTTGACCCTATCCATTTTCTGTCTTTTGAGAGATGACTTCAGTCCATTAACACTTGTCAGGGTCTAATGCTGTTGACGTTACTCCTTCCACCCAGCTTCATTTTCACTACTAATTTACCTTGTTGTTTCTCTATTTTTCTTCCCTTTGGTTTCATTACTGTGACTAAATTGCTGCTCATTCCTTTTTCCCCATGTTAATTTAAAGGCTCTGGTGTATTTTTCCATCTTTTAATGGTTACAATCTCTTTCCCTACTCTCTTAATCAGACACATATGTCAGTGTGATTGTTCTAAAAACAAGACTAACAACATTCCTAGTCTCACTACCACAGTCATTTAATTTTACGTGCTTCTATAGCTGTACAAAATAAAAAATAACATTAAAACTGATCTTCATAAAGCAAAATACTTGGGATGGGCTGAGTAGACCTCAATGGATGAACTTGCACTGAGGAACATCTAGGGATGCTAACTTGACACAATGGGCCTTGACACAAATGACCAAGTATATGAATTCCATTGGGGGTGGGGGGTTGTTGCTGTGGGATTGTGCCAATGGGGAAAGGGCCACAAAGGTCACTAAGATTAAGATGTTCTGTAAGTTTCTTTAGCTGTACAAAAGCTTTTGAGTTTGATGAGGTCCCACTTGTCAGAAGTTGTCCTTATTTCCTGTGCAGCTGCTGTTTGATTTAGAAAGTCTTTACACACGTCTATGTCTTGTAGGCTGCTGCTGACTTTTTCTTCTATCGCCTTCAGGGTTTCAGGTGTATTTTTGTACAGGGCGAGAGGTAGGGGTTTTATTTTATTCTTCTACAAATGGTGATCCAGTTTTGCCAACCACCATTTGCTGAAGATGCTGTCTTTGGCCCCCTTTGTCAAATATGAGGTGGCTGAAATTATATGAGCTCAAGTTTGGATCTTCAATTTTGTTTCATTGGTCAGTGGGTCTGTTGTTTTTTTGTTTTGTTTTGTTTTGTTTTTTGCCAGTACCAGGTTGTCTTTATGACTATAGTCCTGTAATATAGCTTGAAGTCTGGTAAAGTAATCTCCCTAGTATTGTACTTTTCACTCAGGGTTGCTTTAGCTATTTGGGGTCTTTTGTTTTTCCATATGAATTTAAGGATTTTTTTTCCAAGTCTGTGAAAAAGCTCATGGAAATTTTGATTGGGATTGCATTGAATCTGTATATTAATTTGGGTCAAACGGACATTTTTACTATATTAACTTTTCCAATCCATGAGCATGGAAGGTATTTCCATCTTTTGATATCATTTTTAATCTCCTTCAGAGTTTTAAATTTTTTGTTGCAGAGGTTTTTGGTGTCTTTGGTTAGGTTTATTCCTAAGTATTTTTTGAGGCTATTGTGACTGGGAATGTCTCCTTCTATTCCTTCTCCAGTTGCTTATTGTAGGCGTAAAGAAAGGCTACTGATTTTTCTAGGTTTATTTTCTATCCTGCCACTTTACTGAAACTTTTAGTTATTTCTAAGAGTTTTCTGGTGGAGTTTTTAGCATCCCTTAAGTAAACTATCATATCATCTGCAAAAAGGGATAGTTTTACTTCCTCTTTTCCAATTAGTACTCCTTTAATTTCACTTTCTTGCCTTATTGCCCTAGCAAGCATTTCAAGCACTATGTTGAAGAGAAGTGGTGATAGTGGACAGCCTTGCCCTGTTCCTGCCTTTAAGGGGAGTGCTTTGAACTTTTCTCCACTTAAGAAACAATCAAGGAAGTGAAGAGAAAACCCACAGAGTGGGAAGAAACCTTCACTACTGATACATCTGACAGAGCATTAACATCCAGATTATATAAACTACTTAAAAAACAAAGAAGTAAAAAAACAAATAACCTTGGTTATAAGAGTAATAATAAAGGCAAACAATGCCTCAGATTTAAAAAAAAACAAAAAACAAAAAAACAAATAACCTACTCAAAAGATGGAGTAAAGACCTGAACAGAGACTTCACCAGTAAGGAAGTAAAGATGGCTGAGAAACATCTTAAAAAGTGTTCAACATGATTAATAATTAAGGAAATACAAATTAACACCACACTAAGGTATAATCTCACTCCAATAAGACTAGCCAAGATCAAGAAAACAAAAGACACCAAATGCTGGAGAGGATGTGGGGAAAGGGGAACACTCATCCACTGCTGGTGGAAATGTAAACTGATACAACCACTGTGGAAAGCAGTGTGGAGAACCCTTAAAAGACTCAAAACGAGCCTACCATCTGACCCAGACATACCACTCCTGGGTATATACTCACAAGATGCATCCTACCACAAAAATACATGCACAGCTATGTTTATTGCAGCTCTCTTCACAATAGCAAAGAGCTGGAACCAACCCAAATGTCCCTCAGCTGACGAGTGGATACCAAAAATGTGGTACATCTACACAATGGAGTTGTATTCAGTGCTAAAGAAAGATGACATCATGAACTTTGCAGGTAAGTGGATGAAACTCAAAGCCATTATGCTAAGTGAAGTAACACAGTCCCAGAAAAAAAATGCAAATGGTTTCCCTCATTTGTGGATGCTAACACCAAACCCCCAGATGGCAGGCAAACTGTGAAACTTTATTATTATATTTCATTGTATCTGAAAGTAACTGTGCTATTATAATGTGAATCTGTTAGTGGGCTCTAGAATTGTCCCACCACTTACATTCACACATTGTAATTAACATATATAGTCTTTAAAAAAAAGAATGTGAAGAGAGCTGCAATAAACATGGCTGTGCATGTATCTCTGCGGTAAGATGATCTTAGGTATCTCTTGTGGATACATGCCCAGGAGTGCTATGGCTGGGTCAGGTGGCAAGTTCATTCCAAGTCTTCCAAGGGTTATCCACACTGTTTTCCATAGTGGCTGTACCAGTTTACATTCCCACCAGCAGTGGATGAGTGTCCCCCTTTCCCCACAACCTCTCCAGCACTTGGTATCATTTGTTTTCTTGATCCTAGCCAGTCTTATTGGAGAAAGATGATATCTTAAAGTGGTTTTGATGTGCATTTCCTTAATTAATAGTGATGTTGAACACTTCTTAAGATGTTTCTCAGCCATCTCTAATTCCTCACTTGTTAAGTCCCTGTTCAGCTCTTTGTTCCATCTATTGAGTGGGTCATTTGTTTTCTTTCTTCTTTGATTTTGAGTAGTTAATATATTCTGGAAATCAATGCTTTGTTATCTGTATCTGCAGTGAAGATTTCCTTCCACTAAGTGGAATGTTCACTTCCTTGATTGTTTCTTTGATGTACAGAAGCTTTTGAATTTAATGAGGTCCCATTTGTCAATTGTCGACCTTAATTCTTGCACAGCTGCTGTCTGATTTATGAAGTCTTTTCCTACTCCTATGTCTTGTAGTCTGCTGCCAACTTTTGCCTTCAGAGTCGGGGTTTCATGTTGAGATCTTTGATCCATCTGGAGTTGACTTTTGTACAGGGAGAGAGGTAGGGGTTTAATTTCATTCTTCTACAAGTGGTTATATAGTTTTGCCAACACCACTTGCTGAAGATGTTGTCTTTCCTCCATTGTGTCTTCTTGGCCCCCTTATCAAATATGGGATGGCTGAAATTGTATGTGCTCAAGTTTGGATCTTCAGTTTTGTTCCATTGGTCTACAGGTCTGTTTTTGTGCCAGTACCAAGCTGTTTTTATGACTATAGCCCTGTTAGTACAGTTTGAAGTCTGGTATAGAGATCCCCCCCTGTATTGTTCTTTTCACTCAGGGTTGTTTTGGCTATTCTGGGTCTTTTGTTTTTCCAAATGAAGTTAAGGACTTTTTTTTTCCAAGCCTGTGAAGAAACTCTTGGAGATTTTAATTGGGATTGCATTAAATCTATCCAAGAATTTGGGTAGAATGGACATTTTTCACAATAGCAAGGAGCTGGAACCAACCCAAGTGCTCCTCAACTGACAAGTGGATAGAGAAAATGTACATCTACACAATGGAGTTCTATGCAGCAGTAAAGAAAGATGACATCATGAGCTTTGCAGGTAAATGGCTGGAGCTAGAAGATATCATGCTGAGTGAAGTAATACAGTCCCAGAAAAACAAACAACAAATGGTATCACTCATCTGTGGATGCTAGCACCAATTACCTAATTGTATGGCAATTCTGAGCATTGTCAATGTGATCTGAAAACAACTGTGTTCTTATATCGTGAATCCCTTAAAATATAATAAATAAAATAAAATTCAAAAAAATAAGAAATCCCCAAAGATGGAAGGGGTTATAAGAATGAACCCATCACAGTTTGTAAATATTGTCTATAAACTATATGTGAGAGGAATAGAAAATATGAAGCTGGAAAGATGGCTCAGTGGTTAAGACCACTGTCTGATCTTGCAGAAGACCTGGGTAGCTACAGTCCCAGGGCATCTGATCCCTTTGCCTGGCCTCCATGGGCATTGCACACACAGGTGTGCTTACACACATGCAGGCAAAACACATATGTGTATATCAGTGGATATGTGTGCAGCCCATGCATGTACAGCTCAGAGAGCAGGATGTCAGATTCCCTGGAGCTGTCAATACAGCAGTTCACAACTGTCTCATGTGAGTGTTGGGAATGTCTGTGTGTCTTTGTTACTTTTGAATCCTGCGACTTTGTGAAATGTATTTGTCACCTCAAAAAGCTTTTTGGTGGAGTCTTTAAAGTCTCTTATGTGTGGAATCATATCATCTGCAAATAGATACGTTAAACTCTGTTCTGATTGTATCCCTTTATTTCCTTGCCTTCTGCACTTCTCTCATTGAAACCTGAAGCACACTATTTTGGATATGGATGGAGATGGTAGATGGTAGACTCTTGTCTATTTCCTGGTCTTAGTTGGAATCTTTTCAGTTTTCTTCATTTAGTATGATGGTAGCTATGGGTTTGTCATATGTAGCATTTATTCTACTGAAGTGTGCTTCTTCTGATCCCTAGACTCTCCATGGCTTTTTTAAAATTTTTATTTATTTATTTTGTATGTGTATGAATGTACTGTCTGCATGTAGGTCTCTGCACCCGTGTTGTGCAATGCCGCGGAGGTCAGAAGAAGGTGTCAGATTCCCCTGGAACTGGAGTTCTCCTGGAATTGGAGTTACAGACAGTTCTCAGCCGTCATGTGGGTGCCTGGGGATTGAACCCAAGACCTCTGCATGAGTGGTCTGCGCTCTTAACCGCTAGGCCATCTCTCCAGCCCAAGGCTTTTTTTTTTTTTATCTAAGTAAATGATCATATGTATATATTGATATATCTCTGCATCCCTGGAATAAAGCCAACTTTGTCATCGTGAAAAAAGAAAAGAATGTCAAATTATACTTTTTACCTGCATGCAACTTTACTGTTAAAATGTGAGTCTTGGGCTGTGGCTAAGAACCACAAAAAAAAAATATATATATGAATTTCTAAATGTGTTTTGGAATTAACCTATAGCTTATTTTCAGATTTTGTAATTTTGATTTGTGAGTGGAGTGTATATATGCATATTTTGGAATAATATAAAATTAAAGGAAACAAAAAAAAGAGAGAGAAAAACCTATTCGAAGAACTGACCAAAACAGTCAACTTGTGCATCAAAATGGTTATAAAACACTGAAAAAAACGATGTAAGACAGGACTTAACATGTATGACAGAATCCCTGAGCTCTAGCGGGGCTGGGGGTGTGAGGAATGGGCATGGATGGTAGGAATGAGTCTAAATTTGATTAAGAAATGTATGAAATGCACAGTAAAAATTAACTTAAAAAAGAAATAATAATAAATAAAATATTAAAAAGAAAAAAAGATGTTCTGTAGGAAATACACAAAAAAATTCAATTAGAAATATGTCAGAAGAGAAGGAAAAAAATGTTTGCGTCCTTTACCCCTCATTCGTGCTTCCTTCTGTATTCCCCTCAACGCTCAGGATTCCTATATTTCCATCTTCTTGTCTCTGCATACAAGTGTTTTGCTGATATAGTTTAGTGTTTGCCATATCAAACTTTCCCTTACTAATATCTTCTCTTTCAATTTTAGGACTTACATATTGTTATGCACTGTTTTCTTAAATATATGGAATAAGGATAAGATACCACTTGATGAATATATATTATATATCAGATTCTCTTCTAAATATTTGTTGCTGAGTAATTCTCTGCTCTCATTGCATCCACACTATGATAAGCCCACCAATGCTCCCATTCTTTGTTTTGAAGATGAAAAAACTAAGGAAAAGGAATATAAAATATCTGTCTGGTTTTATTCAGCAAATGTAGGATACAATCTGGAATAAACTCAAGTGTGCTGTTCAGAGCCTACATCTATCCCTCTCCATCCCACACCTCACTACTATGGCTGGGCCTTTCCACCCTTGTTTAGGTTGAAACACCTGCTTGGGTTAACTTGCTTAATCATCATCATTTCTCTTGCTTTTTCCTCCTCTGAGAAACTTGGGTGGCACAAGTCAGTTTCACCTTGCCACAGAGTGAATCCTGGCTGCATATGGATTCTTGGGTTCTGGGTCTTTTCTCTCAATGGTCTGTCTTCTAGTTTCCAACACTGCAAATAAGAAGCCTTCTTCACTATCACTTGACTAAGAAACTGTGGGATGATAGAAAGTAGAGAGTCTTCTTTAAAGATCCTAAAGAGGACATTAAAATCTTGTCATAAGTTTATGGGATAGATTCCCATAAGTTCTACAAATATTTCAACAACTGCTCAGTGTCCCAGAGCTGACAGGGAAAAATAACTATCCACTAACACTGTAGTCTAAAAGAAAAAGGTAAAGCAAATACTTGGAATGCACACTTTGAAAATTGCTCTATGAGATGGGAAATCATCTGAATAAAAATCAGTAATAAATACCTCAGGGCATCCCAACACAAAACAAAAATATTTTCTAGAAACTGCAGTCATTATTACTAATCTAAGGTTAGTTCCTACATAATAAAGCAGAGTTCATCCTCTGATCAGCCATGTCATATAGCACAGGAAGAAGTCAAGATCATACAATGAAAGAAAAATCATATAAAACTTAGCAAATTATATGTATTTGGGAAAGAACAAAGACAGAAAATACATGAAAGAGTATCTCTGAGCTAGAGAAGAATTTATATATGTGCGGTAAAACCCAACTAATGTCTAGCTTATTTCTATGAAAAATTTATATATGTGCACTAAAGCCCAACAAAAGTCTAGCTTATTTCTATGAAAAATTTATATATGTGCACTAAAGCCCAACTAAAGCCTAGATTATTTCTATGAAAAATTTATATATGTGCACTAAAGCCCAACTAAAGTTTAGATTATTTCTATGAAAAAGCTAGGCGCTTAGCCATACCCTAAGGGACAAGAAAAATGTAACTGAAAGATTTTAGGTGTTTAGAACAAATTATCTATTATTTATATTTCACTGTAAGTATAATATATTGAATAAAATATGAATGCTCTACAAATATAAAGATCATACTGTGCCTTGTTCTAGAATAATCTATAAAGCCATTCCTCCTGTGGGTGCTACATAATACAGTCAAGAAACATAGTTAAGAGATTCACTCTGCGTGAAAACTGACCATGTATTCTAAGTAAGACCACATCATGAGGAACAAGACTGTGCCAGATGAGAAGGTGCTGGACACAGCATAACCATGAGAGGCAAATCATGGCTGGGAAATGGATGCTGTATGTTAAAACAGCAGCAACAGGCATTGTGGCACTTGACAAATGCAAATAAGGTTTGGGTATCACAAGAGAAGGAAAACATGCCAAACAATAGACTGAAAGTGACTAATTGAAAAAGCAGCTTTTTTTCAGTTCATTTGTTGTTGTTTTCTCCAACTTGTATTGCTAAAGTATATATACATATAATAGCTATATATACATAAGTATATACATACATATATACACATATCAATTGAATTG
Organism: Rhizomys pruinosus; assembly: GCA_009823505.1. Taxonomy (NCBI): domain Eukaryota; kingdom Metazoa; phylum Chordata; class Mammalia; order Rodentia; family Spalacidae; genus Rhizomys; species Rhizomys pruinosus. The sequence continues at coordinate 66,358 of VZQC01007603.1, forward strand.
GAGGATTTTTTTCTAAAAGTTGTCATGTTTTCCTTAAGGAAGTGCTCAAACGTTCCTCCTTGGCAATCCCAAACAACCATCAATCCTGCACTTTTGCTCCACGTTGGGGTCTTTCCCTCCCATGGTCCCCCCCAAAAGCAGCTTTTAAAACAACAAATTATGATCCAGGTATGGTGGTTCATGCCTTTAATCCCAGCATTCAGGAAGCAGAGGCAGATGGATCTCTATGAATTCAAAGCCAGCCTGATCTATACAGTGAGTTGCAGGCCAGCTGGGATGACAGGGAGTTCCAAAAAAGAAAAAAGTTACATGATATAAACATATATGTATATATGAATATAAATGCACATGGCACCATGTCATAAAAACTATAGACACATTTGAAAAGTGACACCTTTATTCTATGGATTGAGGTTGGTACTCTATGTTTGATAGGAATATAATGTTTGGTCATTTAATTTCCTAATTTCATCAAGGCATTTGCCCATCATGGACTGTTTCTATATAATTTTTAATGAAGAAAGATGGTAAAAAGCAGAAAAATAAGGAGAGGAAAGTGGTAAACAATAGGGGAACTTAAGGATGGTTGAGATGAGGGAAGAGAGGAAGAGGAAGGAGAGATTGGAAGGTAATCATGAAAGGTAATCTGCTAACTTCAGAGAGAAGAGAATGGGGACCCAAAGCCCAAGACCTGCCATGCTCCCTAATCACAGCAGGCTCTGCTACAGAGATGGAAGCAGGGTGTGGAAGAGTCCTGCCTGTTTCAAATTACCACAGACTACCACAGAGGAAAATGTAGCCCTGACCATTTATGTTTAGCATGCCACACAACAAAGTATGGTATAATGGGTTTCAAGAAGACAGAACTAGATTCAATTTTGGAAAAGAATTCCAAAACAGATTAAGTATAGTTTTCTACAAATTATAGTGCCTGTTTATGCACATGGTAGTGACTCAATCAGTGTAATGGTATCTGTTTATCTAATGATGCCCAAGATGGTTAAGGTGAACTTGTACATTGTTTCTGATATTTGTACTCTCAAGTTTTAAATACTAATTTAGACTGCACCACTTTGAGCTATACTACAAGTCTAAGCAGGAGCAGGCAAAGTGGTTCAATAGGAAAAACAATGGCCATGTTATTCTAAGGACCTAAGTTCATATGCAGAATCTGCATGGAAGGAGACAAATGACTCTCATGATTTGTCCTCTGATCTCATCAAGAGCACTGTGGCACAGCACACACACACACACACACACACACACAACACACATGTGTGCATGTGCACACAAAAGCACTAAAGATTAATAAATAAAATTAAAATTTTAAAGTCTAAGCTGGCACAAAACAATATTTGTATTCATTTTATTCATGAAAGAGAGACATCTAGGGCTGGAGACATGGCCTAGCGGTTAAGAGCGCCGACCGCTCTTGCAGAGGACCCGGGTTCGATCCCCAGCACCCACATGGCGGCCAAGAACCGTCTGAAACTCCAATTCCAGGAGAACACCAGTTCCAGGGGAATCCGACACCCTCTTCTGACCTCCGCGGCATTGCACGACATGGGTGCACAAACTTGCATGCAGACAGTACATTCATACACTTACAGAAATAAATAAAATTAATTAAAAAATTTTAAAAACAGAATATATTAAAAAAAAAAAGAGAGAGACATCTAGAATAAAATTTCACAGCCAGGCATGGCACATTCTTGTAAACATAGGAGATGGGCAGGGGGAAAGGCCAGCATGGGTATACAGCAAGACAAAAGTTACAAAAAATAAATTCATAAATGTTTGAAATTTCACAAATAACATTCTCTTTTGTCAAAAACTTGTGGTAGTGTATATAAACTAAAGAGGCTACATTGAGTTAAATTCTCTCTGCACACACCAACATTAGGAAATCTTGAATGTTCTTCTAGCTTATGCATTACATGTGTTTAAATTTCTTTTTTTTTTTTTTTTTTCACTTTACGGAGGGCTGCATCCACTGTGCTGATACTGACACGTTGCTGAGCTGTATTCAGGGCTCCTTGTTCACATAACTTCCATCCGTCCCTCAGCAGCTGATTAATGTGGCTAGAAATGATGGTCAGTCACTGAGTTGATAGGTTTATTTTCCCTACTAACTGACTATGTAACAACATATCAGAATCCTAATAAGAAATGAACAACCCAAAATCAAGTCAGAATCAGAATATAAAGTACTGATATTATTAATTAATGACCTAGATAAAGATTAGGGAAATGAGAGAGACGGGAGGGGAAAACAGTCTCCAACCACTGGTGCTTGGCTCAAGGGTGACAAGAGCAGTCGGATTTTCTGCTGTCCTCCCAGTTCTTCTCCTGCATCTAAGTTGTATCAATGTGATCTAAACCAAGCATTCAGACAATCACTTTTTGTTTTTGTTTGTACAGCACAGCTATCTTTTGCTTTGCTATTTGGATAAATTCCCTGGTCAATGAATAATGTTATCTTCAAAAACTTTTAGTTCTCTTTCAAGCTAATCACAATTTGTCATAATATATCAACATATTAAGGGGTTATTTCTTTTTGTAAGTAAAATTCTTTCAAGGGTAATCAAGCAAATATGGTTCTAATGAAGTGTTGGCAGCCATGTCATAAAGTAGCAGGACCTTCCAAGCAGGCTGAGCTTTTGTTTTCCAGGAAGCATGAAGTACAAGTGGTTGGAATATGTCTTGGGATGAGGAATGTCAGTGGCATGCTTACACAAACAGGAGATAACTTTTCCAGCGTGCTAATGTACTAGGTCCGCAACAGCACATGGGTACAGCTGGCATAGTGGTTTATTATCTTATTCCTTGCGTGCTAAATTGAACACACTGTGTTCTGCCCTCAATTAGCAACTCTTTCCCACTCATGGCTAGTCTGAATACTTTCATCTAGCCACAACCAGAGCTGCCAAAAATGCATGTGGACACACCCTCGTATCCTTAGAATGGATATGCTTACGAATTTCAGGAGCTTCCTTTTGTAATGTCTTGACATTTTTCTGCTGTCACCATTTTGTTCAACCTCAAAATAAACTTTACATGTAGTTATTCAAATTTTCAAAGTGTTAATGCACCTGAAATCTCACAAATTTATTTTTATATTAACTAACTGGCATTTTTTTAAACCAAGCCTCCTTTGCTTCTTTTTAGATGAAGTCTGTCTGGTGTCTCCCTTAAATCTCTCTCTCTCTCTCTCTCTTTCTCTCTCTCTCTCTCTCTCTCTCTCTCTCTCTCTCTCTCTCTCTCTCCTGTTTTGGCTAAATATTTTTGTCTCATTGATACATTTCCATAAGGCAAGCAAGGTGGTAACAAGCAGGTCCCCTCACTCTGCAAACATGGCTGGCAAGTGGGATCGTGTGAAAGCCAGGCTGCCCATCGTGCTAAGGAGGGGCTCCCTCAGTTCAATTCTCCTCAAAAGAAGATTGGATCTTTGATTGAACTGGAGCATCAGGACCCCAGAAGCCCACTAAAACTATCTGCATTTTCACTCTTCTCCATCTTGTCTTTTCCTTATGATCTGGCCTTAATTAATTAGTTACTTCTCCCAAGTTGACAGCACCGTATGCCAAACCGCCTCATAAAAACACTAAGCTATAACTGGGCAATGCTAGGGCAAAAACCTAGCCTGATGCAATAGAGTTCCCCTCTTAGCCTGGCCAAAGGGTAGCAATTCCAACAAAATGGAAATTACAAAGCACCCTAACTGGCTCATTAGCTTCTCTTGAGGTTTGTCCATTTGACTTCCAGCAAAACAACATAATAGTTTTAGGTGATAAAGATCCTACTCTGTATTCTTATTTTGACAACTTGTACCAACTTCCTAACTGAAGATCTGGTTAAACCCAGTTTAACCTAGTGCAAATGAGGACTTCTAGATCTTGAGGTAAGGGAGGTTACATGGAGAAAGTACTGCATTTTGAGTAGACTCCTCAAAGAAAGAACATTATACTAAGGTAGAGTTTAAAAGATGACAGCAGCAGGACAGAGAGGGAGAGAGAGAGAGAGAGAGAGAGAGAGAGAGAGAGAGAGAGAGAGACCAATAATAGTAATGAATGTATTTAATTTTTAGAAACTGGTCAGATGTGGTGGTAAATGCCTTAATTCCAGCACCCAGGAGCCAGAGGAAAGCAAATCTCTGTGAATTTGAGTCCAGCCTGGTCTACATAATTTCAAGCCAGCCAGGGTTGCACAGTGAGACCCTCACCCTCTCCCCACATCCTGCTCTCACCACTATAAATGCCTGCCTGAGAAAAATAAAAAATTGTCAGCTTGATCAGAAATCCTGTCCTGCTGTCTGTTCTTTGTGTCTCTTGTCCCTTCGTTCTCTCCTCTAGGCCGTCGACCTCCGTTGAACATCCCGAAAAAGCTAGGGGCCGTAAACTATCATGTAGTCTGCAAAAAGGGATAAGTTGACTTCCTCTTTTCCAATAGTCATTCATTTATTTTCTCTTCTTGGCCTTATTGCCTAAGCCAGTGTTTCAAGCACTAAAATGAAAAGAAGTGGTGGCAAGGGGCAGCCTTGATGGGTTCATACCTTTACCTGGGGAATCCTTTCTTAACTTTTCTCCATTTAGGATGATGATGGGCTGTGGGTTTCTTGTGTATGGCTTTGATATGTTGAGGAATGATCATTTCTAGTCCAATTCCCTATAGTACTTTAATCATGAAGGCATACTAATTGGTTTGTCAAGGGCTTTTTTTCTGCATCAATTGAGATGATCCTGTGGTTTTTGTACTCAGTCATTTATTTGTTTATTATATTTACGATTTCAAAGTTGAAACCATTCCTGCATCTCTGATGTGAATCCAATCTGATCATGATGGATTGATCTTTTTGATGTCGGGGTCTGTTGTATATGGGTTTGCACAGTATTTTGTTGCGGTGATTTTTGCATCTGAGTTTCATTAATGAAGATGGGTCTGTAGTTCTCTTTTTTTGGTTTCATCCTTGTCTGGTTTGGTATTAGAGTGTTTCTGGCTTCATAGAGGAATTTAGGAGATTTTCCCTCGCTGTACCCTTTTGAACAGTTTGAGTAATGGTGGTTGTTAAATCCTCTTTAAAATGTTTTATTTAGAATTCTGCTGTGAAACCATCTGGCCTGGGCTTTTCTTAGTTTTGAGACTGGTGTTTCATTACATTTTTTAATTTCTTCATATATTATGGGTTGTTTTAAGCTGTCAATCTCTCCTTGGATAAGCCTTGGATTTTCCTGGGATTTCAGATATTCATCATTTTTTCTTAGGTTTACAAGTTTAGTGGTTTTTAAAGTATTCCTTATGATGTCCCCCCCCTGGATTTTTTCATTCTCTGTTGTGATATTTCCCCTTATATGGATTATACTGCTTTGGCGTTGTTCTTTCTTTCTTTTGGTTAACTGGGGCTAGAGCCCCTGTCTATCTGTTTATTCTTTAAAAGAACCAGTTTTGGATTTGGGTTGATTTTTTTTTTGTCTTCTTTTCCTTGTTTTATTTGATTTCTGCTTCTGATTTTTGTTATTTCTTCCTGTCGCTGCATTAGGTTCATTTGTTGTTGTCTTTAAACTGTTTTTAGCTTGGCCAGTGTTAGCTCATTATTTGTGCTCTTTCGTTTTTTTTTTTTTTTTTTGTTTTTTTTTTTTTTTTTTTATGTAGGCACCCAGGGCTGTTATAAACTTCCCTCTTAGGATGCTTTTAAAGTGTTCCATACGTTTTGTTGTGTTGTAACTGGACCTTGTCATTCAGTTCCAAGGAATGCTTTTTATTTTTTCCTTTGTTTCCTCCTGGACCCCTTCCATTCTTTTTCAGGAAAGTGTTTGCCTCCAGGGTTTCCATGTGTTTGTGTGTACGGTACAGGGCTTATCTGGCGTTGTTGATATTTAAACTTTATTGAACTTGGTTCTAATTTAATGCATAAAAGTATTTAAATTTTTTTGTATTTGTTGAGGTTTTTTTCTGGTCCAAGTCAATTTTGGAGAATGTCTGTGAGGGGCTGAGTAGAAAATATATTCTCGTTGATTGGGGTTGTGATATTTGGAAGATTTGTTTCTGTTGAGGGTTCCATTTTGTTGTATTGATTGTTTAGTCAGATGTCTCTCTGTTTATCTTTGTCCAATTGGATCTTGTCTAAAGGGATCTCAGTTGGTTGTATTGAAAGTCTCCTATATGAGTATGCCTGAAAGTTTATTCTTGTGCCTTGGAGGTCCTGTAGAAGGGATTGGTGTACCAGAGTTGGTGCATATATATTTATTTTGTGAGGTCTTCATGGTTAGTTTCCCCCGTGAATTGAAGATGTTAATTGTTCTTTTTTTTTTTTTTCTTTCTCCCCTTCTGCTTGTTATTCTTTTTCCGTCTTAATTGCTTCTACTTTGAAGTCTATTTTGACAGATAGTAAAAAATAGCAACTCCTGCTTTCTTTTTGGTTCCATTTGTTAGGAATAACATTTTTTTCCCTCCTTCACATTTAAGTTTGGCAACTATACCTTGAGGGTGAGATTGGTTTTCTGTAGACAGCATATCGAAAGATTTCTGTTTTTAATCCCATTCTTCCCAAGTTCTTGCTTTTTGTTTGGGGAGTTAAGTCCATTTCTATTTAAGGTTATAATTTGAGAGGTATATGTTGCTTCCTTTCACTTAATTTATTCCCACCTTTTTTGGTGTTGTTTTGGTTCTTAGGTTACTACTTCCCACAGTTCTGACTTATCTTTAAATTTCTCTTCAAGATGCCTGGGGGTAATTTGCTCCTATCCTTCTTGTCCTTTGGATCTGCTTCAATGTTTTTTATTCTCTGAACGGGTTTGTCTCTTCCAGGACTATGTTTTATGGTATTTGTTGTTCATTTTTTATTTCATGGAAGATTTTTCTATTTCTCTTCAACTAGAATTGAAATTTTTGCTGGGGTTTATAGTAACCTGGGTTGGCAATGTTATAGTCATTTTAGCACTGGGAATACTTTGTCCATGTTATGCTTACTTTCAATTTAAGGTCAGCCTTCTTCCCTTCCTTTCGTATTATTAAAGGTTTCCCCTTGTATGTAAATTGCTGTTTTTCTTCTGTGGGCTTTCAAGTATTTTGTCTTTGTTTTAGGCGTTGTTGTAGTTTTTAAGTATGAAATTGGTTGAGGGGGAAATGGCCGTTCTGGTCATATCTATTTGGTGTTCTATGTGTGCTTTGTATGTGTATATGGTTGTCTTTTTTTAGTGTGGGAAATTTTGAATATAGTATTCTGTTGACGATATGATCAATACCATTATTCTTTGGCATTTTTCTTATACGGCATCTTGCCTCTATGTCGCAGAGGTTTGATCTTTTCCTTGTTATTTTTTGTATTTTTTATGCAAAATCTAGGGAACCATGTCATCTTTCCCCATTCCCCACCCACCAGAACTCATATGCATTTTTGCCAAACATGCTTTTCATCTCTTTCTCAGTCTTTTCTCCATACTCTCCATGTGGACGGGAAGTTGGACTGTTTGAGCAGAAGTTTCCATGTTTCCGTCAGTCTTTTGATGCAGTCCTTTTCTGTTTTTGGTTTGTTGTTTCCCCAATATTCCTCATTCCCACCTGCTTTGGACAAAAACTCAAAGGGCCATGCACAAAGCATATTCTACAACTAGGTATGGCACTAGCATCCACAGATGAGGGATACCAATTGTTGTTGTTTTTCTGGGACTGTGTTACTTACTCAGCATGATGTTCCTCCAGCTCCAGCCATTTTTCCTGCAAAGCTCTGATGTACTCTTTCCTTTTTCCTGCTGCATAGAACTCCATTGTGAGATGTACCACACTTTTCTTAAAAACATACATCAGTGAGGGGCATTTTGGTTGTTTCCAGCTCCTTGCTATTGTGAAGAGATATGAAATAAACATGGCCATTGCATGTATTCTGCGCGTGGGTGGGGTGAGAATTGATGGGTAAATGACTAGGAGTGGTTCTGGATGGGTTGGGTGAAAAGTTAATTACCAACTTAGTGTTTCAACCATTAGCACAATTTTCCTTCTTTTTACTTTGTTTTTTTTTCCTTTTTTCAACCGTTTTTTTGTTTTTTTTTTTTGTTTTTATTGTTTTATATTTGATTTAAATAGTTTCGGTTTTTTTCTTTTTTTTTTTTTCTTTTTCCTTTTCTCCCTCTTTCTTCTTTCTTCTTTTTGTACAGTTTACATTCCCCCCAGCAAGGGATGAGTGTTGGTTTCCTCTTTCACCAACAACCTCTCTAATCACTTGGTACATTTGTTTTTCTTGATCCTAGCCGTCTTATTGGAGTAAGATGACTAATCCTACAGTGGTTTTGATTTGCATTTCCTTATATGATTAGTGGAGTTTGAAACACTTTTTAACGGTGTTTTTCTAAACACACATCTCTACTTCCTCCACCTCATGAAGTCTCTGGTTTTCAGCTCTTTTGCTCAAATCCTATTGAGTGGGTTCATTCTTTTTGTTCTTCTTGTTTTTTGAGTAGTTTGAGTAGTTATATATTCTGGAAATCAATGCTTGTCAGATGTTTCTGCCGTGAAGTTTCCATCACCCTTCTGTGGATTTCTTCTTCACTCCCTTGATTGTTTCTTTTGATTGTTTCTTTTGATACAGAAACTTTTGAGTTTACTAAGGTCCCATTTGTCAATTGTCGACCTTAATTCGTGCGCAGCTGCTGTCTGATTTCGGCAGTCTTTTCCCTCTCCTATGTCTGTAGTCTGCTGCCAACTTTTTACTCTATTGGCCTTCAGAGTTTGGGGTTTTCCATTGAGGTCTTTGATCCCCCCCCTTGGAGTTGACTTTTGTACAGGGACAAAGAGGTAGTGGTTTAATTTCATTCTTCTTTACAAGTGGTGATCCCAGTTTGCCAACACCACTTGCTGAACGATGCTTGTCTTTTCTCCATTGTGTCTTCGTGCCCCCCTTGGTTCAAATATGAGATGGGCTGAAATTTTATTTGTGATAGCGTTTTGGATCTTCAGTTTTGTTCCTTTGGCCAACAGGTCTGTTTTTTCTGCCAGAGTTACCCGGCTTTGTTTTTGACTATAGCCTGTAGTATATTTTGACGTCTGGTATAGAGATTCCCCCCCCCCCTTTTTTGCTCTTTTTGCTCAGGGTTTGTTTGGCTCTTCGGGGTCTTTTGTTTTTTCCAATATGAAATTTAAGGACATTTTTTTTTTTTTTCCAAGCTGTGAAGAAACTCTGGTGATTTTTGATTGGCATTGATTAAATCTATACAAGAGTTTGGTAAAATGCACACTTTTTACCAATTTTTATTTTCCCAAATCTATGAGCATGGGAGGTTTTTCATCTTTTCTGATGTCTTCTTCACCATTATTTCTTTAAAAGGTTTTATAAAATTTTTGTGTAGAGATCTTTGGTTCTGGTTAGGTTTGTCCCTAGGAATTTTATTGGTTTTTGGAGGCTATTGTGGCGTGGGGAAGTTCTCTTTGGAGTCCTTTTTTCCAGTAGCTGTTGCTTGTTTTGGCATATAGGAAAGGTTATTGATTTTTTTAGGTTAAATTCGTATTTTTCCCTGCTTTTCTTTATACGGCTTGGCTGAAACCTTGTTAATGGTTTCTCGGGTAGTTTTTTTTCTGGTGGAGTTTTTAGAACCCCTTAAGTAAACAATCAAATCATCAGCAATAGGGATAGCTTTGAACTTCCTCTTTTTCCAATTAGTAATCCTTACTTTCCTTTCTTGGTTATTGCTCTAGCAAAGTGTTTCAAGCACTATATTGCAGAGGCGTGGTGAGGCGGCCCAAGTCCTTGCCGAGTTCCTTCCTTTAAAGGAAATGTTTCTTTCATATCCCCATTTAGGATGACATTAGCTGTGGGTTTCCTGTATACGGTTTGATTACCTTAGGGACTGATTCCTCCAATCCAATTCTTTCTCGGACTTTAAGCATGAAGTGGATTGCTGGATTTTGTCAAAGGATTTTTCAGCATTAATGAGATGATGGTGTTGGTTTTTGCTTTCATTCCATTTATGTGTTTGCTGATGTTTATTGATTTTTTTCGTATGTTGAAACCCATTTCTGGTATGAATCCCAACTTGGTCATGATGGGTAATCTTCTTGATGTTGGTCTGTATGCAATTTGCTAGTATTCTGTCTAGGATTTTGGCATCTGTGTTCAGTAGGGTAGATGGGTCTATAATTTCCCTTTTTAGTTGTGTCTTTTACCTGGTTTTGGTATTTAGAGCGATGCTGGCTTAATAGAAGGAATTTGGGCGAATTTCCCTCTGATGGTATCCTTCTTTAAACCGTTTCCGTAATAATGGTTGTAGTCTTTTTGAAATGTGTTATAGAATTCTACTGTGAAAAACCGTGCGGGGGCCTGGGCTGGGTGGAGTGGGGGGGTGCTTATTACCTCTTCCAAGTCTGCAGGTATTAAGGGGTCTGTTTAGCTTTGGATCGCTTCTGGTTGAAGGCTTTGGGGATTTCCCCGGCTTTTCAAGATATTCATCCAGTGTTGTCTTCTATGTTTTTCAAGCTTGGTAGGGTATAGGTTTCTTGAAGTATTTCCCATATGATTTTCTGTATCATTTCCTTGTCCGTCGTGATATTTCCCTTTCATCACGGATTTGTATTGATTTGGAGTTGTCCTTCTTTCTTTTGGTTACATGGGCTAGAGGTCTGTCTATTTTGTTTCTTCTTTCAAAAAAACCAAACTTTTGGATCATTGATTTTTTTTTTGTATTGTTTTCTTGGTTTTCTATTTCATGATTTTGCTCCTGACTTTGTTATTTTTCCTGTTTCCTGTTTTTCTTTCCTCTCGCCCTTTTGTTTGTTCGTTGTTTTCATCTGTTCTTGTGCCTCTCAAGTTTGCTTTTAGCTGTCCTTGCTCCTCCAAGTTGTTAGATCATTCACTGTTCCTCTTTCGTTTTCTAAGGATAGGCACCCAGGGCTATAAACTTCCCCTCTTAGGACTTGCTTTTAAGGTATTTCCCCCCCCCCCCCCTCCTCCCCATAGGTTTTGTTGTGTTGTATGTCATTGTCATTCAGTTCCAGGCAATCTTTTATTTCTTTCTTTATCTTCTCCGTGACCTGGTCATTATTCACGAGTGTTTTGTTGTTTGGTCTCCATGTGTTCGTGTAGATTCGTCGGGGCTGATCCTAGTGTTGAGTGTTGAGCTGTATTGCATGTTCGGGTCGCGATAGAAATGCCTTGCAAACTTATTTCAATTCTTTTTGTACTTTTGGAGGTTTTAGAGGTTTTTTCTGTGTCCCAGTATTGTGGTCGATTTTGGAGATGTTTCATGGGGTGCTGAGTAGAAAGTGTTATTTTCTTCTGTGCTATTAGGGTGGAATATTAGTAGGAGGTCTAGAGGTCCCATTGGTGTATCATATAGTTCCAGTTCAGATGTCTTCTTGTTTTCTCTTTGTCTGGTTGACCTATCCAAAGGAACCGGTGGGGCGGTATTGAAGTCCCCTTACTATGAGTGTACTGGGTTAGTGTGAGACTTGTGGTCCGGAGAACTGTCTTTATAAAGTTTTGGTGCACCAGAGTTGGGGCATATGAAAATCTTCTTGGTGAATTGTTCCTTTTGATAAAAATGTAATGACATTCTTTGTCTATCTGCTTTTTTACTTTGAAGTCATTTCATCTGATATTAAAAATAGCAACACATGCTTTCTTTTTTGTACCCTTTGCTTGGAATATTTTTTTCCATCCTTCCACTTTAAGGTGGTGACTGTCCTCGAAGGTAAAAAAGATTTGTTGTCTCTTTAGACAGGCATCATGGCTGGATTCTGTTTTCCTAACTCCATTCTCCCATTCTATTTCTTTTGATTGGGGACTTTGGATTGGAATTTGCTCCATTAATATTTAAGGTTCTACTTCCTTATTCCCTGGATGCAGAGGTTTGATAAAAATATTTCTCATGGAGGGGGATGCATAGTAAAAGAACACAAACAGAAAGCTGCCCAGACAAACTAACTGAACTGGTGAAATTGGGAAAGGGGCAGGAGGGGCGGGAGAGGGAAAGGGACACTGGTTGTATATTCCAATTACATGACTACTTGAATTATGTGCCGTTCAGCAAGTATCCAGTTTTGCCCGACACTGTATACAGGTTACATGGTGGCTTAGGACCCAGTAAAAGTAAAACTCGTTGTTTATTAAACAACATTTGTTTACAAGGGCTTCTGATACAAATAACAGTAATTCATCTGAGCTAAACAGGATATTAAATTTGCTGGGTTTGTTCCACGTTTTTTTCTAACATAAACATCTGTTATAACAATACCCTTTGGGATTGGCAATTACAAATGTTCTCTATCATTTTCTGTTGTACGTTGTCACCTCGTGGCATTCTCTTTCACCTGTAAGATAATTTAACTAAAGAAATATTAAGTTTGCTCCCCAAGTTAACCACATACCGCCACCCCAAAACAGCATGGGTGAATTGATGGTGAAAGTCTGTTTGGCTTGATTCCAACCCTAAGGTATTTTTATAATACAATGCTTTCTGGAGACTCATGGATCAAAAAAAAAAAAAAACACCCCCCCAAAAACAAGAACAAAAAAATGGCGGGGATACATATCGCAGTGGACACCTTCTGTTCCAAAAACCCTTGCAACTTCACAATCTTAAAACTAACTACAGGACAAGATTCGATGTTCCAAAAGGTCAAAATGTCCCCAACTCCCCTTAACGGCTGAGACAGAAAAAATTACAGCTTTGCCATCGAGTAGGATGTTAACCAGAACGTGCCAACAGAAATGTTGGCCCGTCCAAAACATTGAAAGGAAAACAAGCCTCAGATTGCTATACAAATCATTCAAACCCCCTGTGGATCCTACTTGTAACAACTATGTATTAATGTGTTCCTAATGAAACTTACCTTTCTAGGAGCCACAAAGGTTTTTCAATCCCGAGGACTTTCTTACCTCCCCCCATAGAACACGGAGAAAAATGATGATGATGACGTCGTTCTACAACTGTAAACTGGACACAACTATTATAGAGATAGTCTCTTATAAAACCTGTTTAAACTGCCTTCTTTAATTAAGTAATAGACATCGGAACTGTGAAAAGGATTTTATCCTCTCTTCAGAACCCAAAGGATTAATACTAAAGTCCCTTTAAGCTATGCGCTTAAGCACAATATATTAATGCAGGAGTTCTGACATCAGAATGGATTATTTCTACCAAGGAGATGTTGGCCACGGGGATCCAAGCCAAGCCCCCACAAAGTTACAGGGCTCCTTGCCTATAAAAAAACGGGAACTTGCAAGAAACGAGCCGCTAAGGCCCCTGCTGGCCGAAGACCTGACGTAAAACATGGGTAAAAAATGGAGGGAGGACCACAAATGAAAGGGTACAGACTGCGGTCTCGGGCATCAACAGCGAGTGTTTTTAACAAGGGCTCACTATAACCAATAAAGCAAATATACTCTACTTGAGTCAAGCAAGACTCCTCGGTCCGCACAATCAAGCTTTATTACCTCATTGCCTGGGGAAATACTGTGAAGCAGGGAGGCACCCGGCCCCTATTGACTGTATTATCCCAAAAACTAATGGTGATATGGCTCTTACTTGGAGGAACTAAACCCCATGGCTGATGCCACCCACCTTGCAACCCTTAATGTCAGGAGTGGACCTGTTATAAGCCGTATTAAGACCCTGTCATATTCAACGGAAAAAAAATGTAATTCATTTGGATCAACCATTAACCATCCAAAACATCTGGTTCTAAACCAAAGTAACCTATCATAACAATTATTCCTGTTTAAATACCTATATATCTAATTGTGTGCTTCATTAGTAGGGACTCGACAAAAGGTTAGCCCTGGACAAACTGTCCCATGAAAGGAAACAGCCGAATTGACCAGAGTCCAACAAAACAGCTCCAGAGAAAGCAGAACTGTTTTGGTTCTCATCCACCTGTTTCCCTTGTCTAAGCTTAGGAAAAAAAATATGTGGAAGAGGGGGCATGGTGGATTGTAAGGGCGTGATTGGGGTGAATGGTGAAACCTACAGCAATTATAGTCTGGACACTCATCTGACAACTTGATTAACATATGAGCCCCCCAAGCTGGATGGTAGGAACCTTGAGCTGTGTGGGCTGGGACACAAATGCTTGCAAACTGGTTTTACAAGAAGGATGCACGTACTTATAAATTATCACTTATTTCTAAAAAAAAAAAGGGGGGGAAAAAAATTGAGAGAAAGATGCGGGACAATTATGGCAGAATGAATGATCCGGATGGGGCTGGGGTGGGGTATGGGGGGGTGGGTGTAGGGTGAACATTTTGCACTGAACTGACATTCGGAAATGATTTGTATGAAAATACACAAAGCCAAAAAATCGGAATAAAAAAATAGTTATAAACAAGAAAAAGATCTTCAAATACTATATGTGCAGGAACTATGAACCTGGCCAAATTCAACATTGTTTCTCTAGATATTAAGTAAATATTTACATTTTATATTACACTTTATTACTTTTTTATTCTTGATTTATGTTAAAATATTCTTTTTTTTTTTTTTTTATTACTTTAAATTTTTAATTTATTTTGTACAATAAACTTTTGTAACAGTTGTTGGCTTGTATAACAACAATTAAAAAATCTAAAGCAATTGAAAAAAATTATATTAAGGTTTATGATTCGATAGTTTGTGTTGCTTCCTTTTGGCCTTATCCATTTGCAGTTTGGGTTTGGTTTCTACTTTGCACGTTATGACTTTTTATTGATTTTCTCATTCTAGGTGTCTGGGGTTGGTTGCTCCTTTCTTTGTTCTTGAATTGTCTCAGTATTCTCTGCAATGGTGGGTTCTCGGACTGTAATTCTTTTAAGTGTTTATGGATTGGAGTTTTTCTCTCTCCTTCAATTAAAATCGACATTTCTTGCTGGGATATGAACTTGGGTTGGCAATCATGTCCCTTAACACCGAGATATGCTTGACGTTCATTCCTTCTTGCTTTCATAGTTTGACATGGTACGTCTATTCATTGTAATTCTGATAGGTCTTCCCCTTATCAGTTCACTTTTGCTTTCTCTTGTGGCTTTAGAAACTTTTGTATTTGTTTTGGTGTTTAGCATTTTACTAGATGAGGTCATGGAGAACCTTTTTCCTATCTTGTATGTTTGGGGGCGTTTCATTTTCTCTGTATTGTATGTTTGTTCTTTTTTTAGTTGGGGGAAGTTTTCATTACTATTTATTTGAAGATTCTTGATCCAATTTACATTCTTTGGGATTCTTCTCACTTCCTCTATTCCTATGATTGAGGAGGTTTGATCTTTTCATAGTATCCCACATCCTGAGTGTTTCCACTTTTGTGTATTTTTAAATTTTCTCTTAATCTTTCCTTGAGGTTTTTAGTTGTTCATGTGTATTCTTCCAGGTCTGATTATTTTTTGTTCTGCTTCCTCCATTTTGCTTTCTTGAGGCTTTTTCCATTCTTTCCTCTTGATAGTGTATGCGTGTTAGATCTTCTTTTTCATTCGTTTTTGATTTTCCTTTAGTATTTCTACTTCTTTTGGAAGTTTCAATCTCTTCCTGATACGCTCCTGCTTTGCTGGTTGGTTTCTTTTATAGTTTCAGCATGGGGATCTTTTTCAGATGTTTTGACCCAGGTCTACTGCCATTGCTTTAGTCATTCTCTCTCTTCAGGTCTTCTTGAGTTCTTTCATGTCTCTTTTCTCGTGTCTTTATTTGTGTCATTTCAGGACATCCTTTTTTCAATTCAGTTTAGCATAGTTCCGCTTTTTCTCTTACCCCCCACCCAACCCCAGTGTACACATTTAACCTAACTGTCCTTGTCGTTTTTCTCAGTCGTTTTTTTTTATGCTTAGAATTCACATTTGCACCTCCATTATTTTAATTACTCTACCAATCTGGATTAACATACCTTCCACTCATATACAGTATTTACAGTAGTCTGAAAATAGATGTGGGTGGATTCTAGAGCCACTTGAGATATTTATTGTTCTTAAACATCACTAGTTGCCCCCTTTTCAGATATGAGATAGGGGTCTC
>VZQC01007604.1:0-10438 GCA_009823505.1 Rhizomys pruinosus
AGAATAATGGCAAAGAAACACACACACTCACATTTAAGCCACACCACGCAGCTAGGTCCCAGTTGAAACATGGCTGCCCGGAGTTCCCAAGGGAACTCAGTGCCCTCTGCTCTCATGCTGGTCAAAATGGCAAGAGAGAGTCCAGCTTCATGTGGTGGGCTTTTTATACATCTCTGCCCCTCCTAATGTCCCAGAATTCCATAGTTAGAATGCCAACATCTCAACTGTCAGCACCAAGGGAATATTCTTTGTGCCTAAAGCAAAACCAAGAGCTACAGGACATCTCCCACAAACTTCGAAGCAAAACAGCTGCTCCAGGTGTGAGGTCATTCAAGAAGAACTAACTTATCCACATATGTCTTTCCTTATTTTGCAGAAAGTTTTTTCCTATAATATTGTTTTGATAAATATGGTCAGTTCCCATTGACGCGTCAGTGCGATTGGCTTGTTTTGAAGGGTCCTATGAAATCAGGGGCATGCGTAAATTTTTTTTCTTTTTTTTTTTTAAAAAAATTTTTTTTTTAATATTTTTGTTGATTATTTGCAGGAAAGTGAGTTCGATCTGTTATATATGGAATGTAATCTGGTGTCATGCATGCCAAGTCTCTGTGCGAACATCCAGGCGCTACTCGTTTGTGCAGGGAGAGGATGTGCGTCTAAGTTACTGCGGAGGTCAGATGAGTAACAGGGGTTCTAGCCACGAGCATTCGTCACGGTGGGCACGCTGGAAGTTCTCCTGGAATTGGAGTTTCAGACGGCTTCCGGCCGCCATGGTGTGTGCTGGGATCGAACCGGGTCCTCTGGTAAGAGCAGTCGGCGCTCTTAACCGTAGGGCCATCTCTCCAGCCCGATTATTTTTCTTTTCATGATGTCCCATATTTACTGCGTATTCAGTTCCCTTGTTTTTTTAATCATGTTCTCTGCTTGAGCCATCCAGTTTTCCAACTCTCTCATCCAGTCTTGATATTTTATTATATTTATTTCTTCATTATGTCTGTGAGACTTTCTCCTGGTATGTTTCAAATTTGGTTTATGCAATTTTCAATTCCGATCTTCATTTTGCTTGAGTTTTCTTCAGATTTTTCTACCATCTTTTTCAAATTCACTTTTTCCAAGTCTGAGATTATCTTTTGTCATTTCATTCAGCTATATATATTTTCTTTGAACTTCAGGTCAGGAGACTATTCCTTTTTTTTTTTTAATTATTATTTTATTTATTTTTGTATGGTGTATGAATGTACTGTCTGCAATGCAGGTCGTGCACCATGTACGTGCAATGCTGTGGAAGGTCAGAAGAGGCTCGATTCCCTGGATGGATATTCTCCTGGCATTGGAGTTGCAGACGGTTCTTAGCCGGCCAGGTGGGTGCTGGGGAATCGACCCGGGTCCCTGCAAGAGCGGTCGGTGCTCTTTAACCGCTAGGCTATCTCTCACACCCCAGGAGACTATTCCTATCCTATTTGAGTCCTTAGAGTTTTTTCTCTGTGTGTTCTTTAAGTCTTGTGATCATGTTTATGATCGTTCTTGAAAATCCTGCTTATTGGGGTTTTTCTGGGTGGTTCTCATGAGTAGACAACTTCTGTAAGAAACTATGAGACATATTCTCTTGTTTCTTCATATTATTTTTTGTGTTTTTTTTTTTTGGACATATGTATTTCTTTTGTTGGTTGTGTGTCTCATATGACACAAATGTGTCTTTGTTTAGTTGAAGTTTGATTTTGTTCATATTGTTTATGTAGCTCGGTTGGTTGTTCAAGTATGAATAGTTAGTTGGTGTGTGCTTCAGGTTCTTGCTTTTATTGGCAAGACAGGATGGTTCCATGCTGATTTGTGAAGTGCTCTCTGGTGGGGCAAAGGGAATTCAAGACTATAGGATCCAAAGGGAATGCAAGACTATGAGGATCCGAAGGGAATTCAAGGCTCTGGGGTCCAGTGGCTCTGTTCCAGCAGGGTAGTGAGATCCTCTCAGGCAGGAAGCTTAGGTGGGGGTCATAGAACAAAGTTTGGTGTGGAGTCAGTGGGGTCATGGTCTATCTAGGCAGAATGGGTTTAGGACTTGAGGTTGGAAAATGCACCTAGTCTGGGTGCAGGTCTGGCTTAGGAAGCTAGTCCAGGAGATCTGTTTCCGGTGGGAACGCATCAGAACGGAGGCCTGCACCCCAGGCTGGAAGTAGGACAGTATTTGGAGAGAGAATGGAACTGTTCAGGGTGCAGGGGAATCAATCTGCGGTGGGCAGAGCCTGACTTACCAGGGTAGTATGTAAGTCTCTGGCAGCAGAATGGAAGGATTAGAGATGGTCTTAAAGTAGAGGGATGGGCATGCTGGGATTTGAGCTACTGATGTTCGGAGGCTGGAGTCTGAGTCAGGCCCTCTCAGGCTGTCTCAAAGGGACATGTCCAAGGGCCATGGAGGGGGAACGTAGCTAGTAGCCAGCAGGGAAGGCTGACTTGATTAAGTTCATTTGAATGGGAAGGAAATCTACTCTAAACTTGGGTGGCAGCATTTCCTGGGCATCCTGGCCACAGAATAGTTAAGGAGAAAGTGAGCGAATACCACTCATTGCTCTCTGCTTCATTGCCAAGTAGGCAAGGTGAGCAGCTGCCTCACACTGGCACTTCCATGCTTTCCCCACTGGGATGGATTAAGCCCTAGACTGTGAGTCAAACACATACTAATCTAATACTTAGATGCTAACAAATGACAAAAGGAAAATACCGAATATTTGCATTTTCTGTAATTGAACTATTGCATTTCTTTTTTTTAAACTTAGAAATTTAAACTTATGGGTTGATAACTTCAGAAGGTGTGACGCTGAATGCTCAAATCGAGTGTGTCGCTCCCTGGGATGGAGCTACTTGATACGAGTACTACCTTGGGCGGAAAACTGTCCTTGCAAGCGGTTCACTAGCATCCATCCAACATATTTTACGTGCAAAATTGTTGTACATGAGAACATTTGAAGTCCATTGCCTTTTGTTTCAGTGGTTCAGCAGTATTGATGGGCATTGGATGTCATGATACATGCAATGTCAAGGGCTCGTGTCCGGTTCAGGGTCAATGCTGCGGAGAATCTGCATGATACCACACTACTGAGGCCTGCCAGGAACACATTGAACTCATCATGTGATGGAGTTTGAATTATTTTTGGTTTCTGAACATTTAGAAAACTTTGGCTCTTGTCAAAATTTCACAACCTCCACAATCACTTATGTGCCCACATATGCCATGATCCAGAGAAGCTGCGATTAGAAGCTGCATCCCTCATTATCTATATTCCCTTGCCCCACATTTAGTCAGGGGATGTATTACTTAGATTTTGTTGCTGTGATAAAATGACTAAAGGGCATCCTCTGAAAGGAGGAAAAGGTTTGTATTCATTACTTTTTCTTTTGACAAAATATCTGACACAAGTACCTTAGGGAAGGGTTTCTTGTGACTCTCATTTTCATGGTGCAACATGGTGGAAATCATGACAGCTGGAGTTTGAGGCTGCCAATCTTAGCTGGTCACATTCCTGGGGGATGCTGGGGGCTCAACTCTCTTTCTCCTTTAAAAAAGTTTATTTATCTATTTATTTTTGTGTATGAATGTTTCACCTGCATGTAAGTGCACATAATGCCCATGGTGGCCAGAAGAGGATGTCAGATCCTCTAGAACTAGAGTTACAGATGGTTGTTAGCTAACATGTGGGTGTTGGGAATGGAACCCGAGTCTTCTGCAAGAGCAGCCAGTGCTCTTAACTGCTAAGGCATCTCTCCAGCACCATCCTTTTCCCTTTATATTCAGTCTAGGACTTTGACTTGTGGATGGTGCCAGGGGTCTTTTAGGTGGGTCATTCCACCTCGGTTAACCCAGTCTAGAAAGTTCCTCAAAGTTAAGCCAGAGTTTTATCTCCTAGGTGATCATCGTAGTAGTTTGCTTCTCTGTTGTTGTGATAAAAAAAGTGACCCAAGGCAACTTGGGGGAGGAAAGGGTTTATTTTAGCTTATATTTCAAGGTAACAGTTACCATTACTGAGGGAAGTTGAGGCAGGAACCTGGAAGCAAGAGCAGAAGCAGAGACCACAGAAGAACTGGCTTGCTCTTCTGAGTTTCTCAGCTCCTTTTCTTGAATGGACCAGGCCCCCTTGCCCAGGGGTGACACCACACACAACAGGCTGGGCTTTCCTACAGCAATTATCAATCAAGAAAATGCTCCCCGCTAGGCATGCTCAAAGGCCAGTCTGATGAAGGAAATTCCTCAGGTGAGATTCCCTTTACTCAGATGACTCTAATTTGTGTCAAATTGATGAAAATTAATCAGCAGAATTACTGGAGATTCTTTGAATTTGACAATAAATATTACATGGATTTGTGTGTGTGTGTGTGTGTGTTGCCGGGGGGGGGGTATCATTATTCCAGAGATTTCAGGCTCTACTATTGGATCTGTAGTGAGGCAGAATTTCATGGTAGAATGAAGCTGCCCTTCTCATGGTGGCTAGGAGAGAGAGAGAGAGAGAGAGAGAGAGAGAGAGAGGAGAGGAGAGGTAAGAACGGAAGAGACAATAGAGACGAGCTGAATACAGAGAAAGAGAGGGATTACATCAGATGTAGTTCCTCCAGCTACGTTCATCTCCTAATTGTACCTGTTCACAATGTCCATCAAATTATGAATTGACAGAAGATGAATTCATTGATTTAGGTAGATTAATTATTATGCAAGTATGTTTCCAAGGCCCCCTACCTCTATACATTACAGAATCAGGGATCAAATCTTCAACACAGAGTTTTGGTCCCATTTTATAGCCAAATCATAACAGAAGACTACAACTATGTGCAAAGGAACCAGGACTGTGTAGATTTTGTCAGGGCTGCCTTACACTCAGTTAAGTGTAATTGAAAAATAATTGAAAAATGAGGAAATAAAAATCAGGGAAGAAGGAGTTTCTGATAATATAAAGGTAACTGGGGAGGGGGAAGGCCACACAGGCTGCCAGTCCTGTGAAGCATGCAAAGGTGAAACTGTGGCTGGTATGATCTCAAGCCTCAGCTTTTCATAACCTCGAGATCTGAGACTGATCTTTAAGGAAAGAATTCATGAAATGAAAAACTATTACTTAAAAAATAGGAAATTACTTCAATTCTACTTGTGTTTTCTTTTTGGTTAAAAGAATTAAGAACAATTTTCTTCAAAAATAGGATAATGTGGCATGGTGGCGCACGCCTTTAATCCTAACACTTGGGAGGCAGAGGCAGGCTGATCTTTGTGAGTTCAAGGCCAGCCTGGTCTACAGTGAGTTTACAGGACAGCTGGAACTACGGGAAACTCCTAGAAAAGACCCAAAAAAAAAATTAAAAAAGGAAAAAAAAAAAAAAGATAGGATGAAATAGGATTCCTTTAGTAATCACTTTCTTATCTGCTTTGTAAGTATCAGAGCAATTAGATAAATACATAATGTTGATTGTAAGCAATTTTGGAGAGAGATAATTATATTCTAAATTTAATTTTTAATACCCAAATTTATAATTTCTCATTTTTATCTTTTCTGTTATATGTATTTGCCTGCATGTATAGAGTGTACTGTGTTGTGCAATGCCATGGAGCTCAGAGAAGTGAGATCCCCTGAACTAAAAAGCTATACCCTTAAGTCTAGGACAACCATGTTTGCCCGTGCAAGTGTGGATTTGCAACCGGCTTCTCCACTAGCACATGTGTCTACACTCCTCTCTCACCTTCTTAAATTTGTATGAGTGTGCTCTACTTTAACAAGTGCTTAATGTGTATGATGAAGCTTTGGTTTGTTTTGTTTGGATTAGGCAGTCGAATGAGACCCACTATTCTAAGCAAGTGCTCCACTCCTAAGTTACATGCATCCCCAGCTTTCTTTTTATTTTATATTTTATTTTGATATAATCTCCCCAAACTACCCAGGCTGGCTTTGAACTCATTCTGTAATCCAAGTTGGCCTTAAACTTGTGATTCTCCTGTCTCTCTCTCCCAGGTATCTAGGATTAGAAGCCCATGTGCCACTGGGCTTGGCTGAAAATTTTACTCTTAACAAAGATATTAGTCATTGCTGATATAAGGAGGAAGGGTTCCCCCCCCAATTTTTTTTATAAAATTACTGTAGAGTGAGTGTCATTAATTAATGCCATAGCAGACGCCTAAATTTCTCCAAATACCTTTAACAACTTTTCTTAATATATTAATTATGCTTGCTATCTTACATATCTTTTTCTGTTTTCCTGTCATGATTAGCAGTAAACTTCTCAAACTCAAAAGTGAACATTATTTTTAGAGAGCTGTCAAATTGAGGAAATGTTTTTGCATAGGCAAGGATATTGGTGAAGCACATGAAGTGGTAATAGTCACAAAGAAAAAAGGATGACTAAATGCTGTGGATTGTGGAGCCAGATATGAACCTTACCTGGGACTGATGAGAGACAGTGTCAGGCATGCCATCCTTTAGGGCCACACTCTCGGCTCTGAAAATGCTGTTGTCTTGTACGCATTTTTTTTTTTCCTGTACATAGCTTATTGGACGAGAAGTAGGCGCTCTATTGAGGCCAGCAAGTATCTCAACTAGTTGGTGGTAACACTTAGAGCTTGGCTTGAAGATGCAGGTGCCACCTCTGGTTCATGCTCCTCATGGACTTGGAAGTTTGTTTGGATTGCTGTTGAGATCAACCCCTCTGGAGCAAAGGGTGAAGTAAGGAGCAGGAATAGACAGATCAAGAAACTCAGTGGCAATCCAGTCTCAATGCAGAGCTCTGCAGATAGATGCCACAGGACCTACTGGAGCTGGGATGACCCTTCAGAGATGTCTGCAGCTGGGATGACGAGACATGGCTTTTATCCCTAAGCTTGATGGAGACAGCTTTGTTCAGATGAGCCTCCTTTGTAGGGATCTGACACTTGGAGCCATCTGCCAGCAGCAGTCCCAGTGGATAGACAGGGATCAGGAGTCTGTCACAGGAGCCCTTCTTAGCCACACTCCAAATCTCTGTTTTGGGATTTAAAGGAGGTAATATTATGGATATTGTAATTATCCATGGAAGAGAGCAAGAGTCATAAGGAGGAAGAGCCATTCAGGCAATCAAGAGGCTTGTGGGAAGTTGATATCTTGAAATAGAAACTGCTTATACAGGGGCTGGAGAGATAGCCTAGCGGTTAAGAGCACCGACTGCTCTTGCAGAGGTCCCCAGCACCGACATGGTGGCTAAGAACTGTCTGTAACTCCAATTCCAGGAGAGCTCCAGTTCCAGGGGAGTCCGAGACCCTCTTCTGACCTCCGCAGCACTGCACGACACGGGTACACAGACCTGCATGCAGACAGTGCATTCATACACATGCAAAATTAAATAAAAATTAAAAAAAAATTTAAAAAAGAAACTGCTTATACAAAGAAGCAGAGCAGAGGGTGCCAAGTCTCACCAAGTACCCTAAGTCTCTAGGTGGAATCAAGATGTATGAAAGCTGTGGCTCAGTCTCTAGAGATTTCTCAAGTTCCAATGTAGCTCTTGATTTTTTTTTTGTAAAGTGTTATTTATTTATTTTTTGTGTATGAGTGTATTGGCTGCATATGTGTGAATGCACCTGTATTATGCAATTCCATGGAGGTCAGAAGAGGGTGTTAGATTCCCTTGGAACTGGAGTTAAGTATAGTTGTTAGCTGCCATGTGCATGCTGGGAATTGAATCTGGGTCCTCTGCAAGAACAGTCAATGCTCTTAAGCACTGAACCATCTCTCCAGCCTCAATAGCTCTTGATTTTCTATACCTAAAAGTTTCCTTAAGGTTCTACACATCTTCTTTCAGATAGGAGTCCAAAGCTTTAACTATGTTGATCCAAGTGTATAGAATTCTATCTTGTTCCATCTATGTAAATGTAACAAACTTACACAGGACAAAGGCACTCAGATCCTCTTGTTGCAGAGGCCAAAATAAACTACTATAGTAATATGGCTCCAGGTAATGCAGGATGTGAGTCCTGTATTCAATTCTCAGCCCATTAGTCCGGCTCTACTTGTGTGCCCTTACCTTATGTTATTTACCCCAAACAGTGAATATGTGCTCATTGTAGTCACGATCAAAATGGTCTTAAACCAGGTAGTTAGGTAATAAGTACCTGCTGATTATTCAGTTAAATGAATGACATGGAAGATTATTGATTATTGACTTTCATAATAATATTAATGATATCAACAATGTGTTTCTGATGCATGCTGGACACTAAGCAAAGCACTTTACAGGTGTTATTTCCTATGTACATGAAAGCTGAATGATTGGCATGTTTTTTTTTAATCCCACTTTTCCAAATGAGGAAAGTGACATTTAGGACATTTGATCATCTTGTCAAGGTTATTAGGTTGTAGAACCAGTGTTTCTATGAGGGAGTTTGACTCTAGAATGGACATTTATCTATATTCTGTTCTGTGCTGTAGACCAAATGCTATGGAATTCTTATATCCAGAGTGCTGGGCCCTGGATGGAGTGGCAAATGGTGGTCTGCCTTGCTCATTCTTCTCAGCAAGGGCTAGTCTGTCTCAAGTTTAACTTTTTGAAATCTCCAGGCTCCTCTTTTTGGATGTTCTTCTTTCAAGGGGTAGAAATGTTGAACACCAGATACTTGAGTTTATATTCAGAGATTTATTGCTACAGCAGTTTAATTCCTTCATCGACTTCAGATATTAGCTATGTGGGAGTTGAGAGCACACTGAAAAGACAAATTTGTAGTCAAGTGGAGGAAAGTTCACCTTGGTGATGTTTCACCCTATCATGGACTCTGTTTTTCAAAAAGCTTGTATGTACTCTATCACAGACACAGAGAAGACTGTTCAGAACAGCATAACAAATGTTTGGTGAATTTCGAATGTTGGAAAAATTCCAGATAAGGCTTATATTATTTAGTTTGCAAATCACCATAATAAAATTAATAAAATATGCTCTAGTATAATTTGGTGAGGATGGTGGTGGTTCCTTGTTGGGTTTCACCTCCTCCCTCTGGGTTCCTTTGTTGCTTTAAGCAAAACCCTTCAGGTGGCAGAGGCACCGCAAACTCTTTGTTACCTGGGATGCTAAGGCCTGTGCCAGGTGGTTGCCTAGCAACCCTTGTCTCTTTTGTATTCTTTTGTAAGAAGGTATTTTTGTATTGTACAATACAAAATTTTGTATTTATGTTTATGGGCGATTTAAAGCGAGATTCTTATGTGTGTGTGTTAGAATACAGCAAATTCCATGTGGGTCCATTAAGTCTTTGAGTAATAATTATGAGACTGTGAAGCCTTATTTGGCGAAACTGCAAGCAATCATGACCCAGGATCATAAAGGTACTTCAGAATCCTGCAGGAAAGCACAAAGGACTCAAACAATGTGCTATGTCTAATGGAACCACATGTTTTGTAGGAAGTGTAGCTTTTTTAAAATACATGTATTATTAGCTCTCATGGGCTAAATGTACTTTTATTGAAGATATTATCCAAAGTTGCTTAGTATTCAAAGCTAAGGCAATAAGAAAGACCCAATACAACATGAAATATGTGTAAAATGTCTTTCATTTTTTCTCCTAGAACTTATGATCATGATCTTGCTCATTTCCTATTGCATTCTAAGTTTCATCATTGAACTTGGCTTTGCTGCATCTCACAAAGGGTGATATCTAGAAGTGTCAAAAACAGAACCTTTGCGAGCATTTCTATCAGAAGTTAGCTCTTTTCATCACCCAGAGAAATTGGATGCTGACCTGCAGAGATAATCTTATAACACATATTGAGCTTCCTCAAACATAGAAGCTAAATTTGTATAAACAATAAACCCCAAATACAGAGTTGAGGTGGAGTCTAGGGTCATTACCCGACCAAGGATTCCTAATTAAGTGAAGTCAGCATGAAACAGAATATTTTTAATAGTTAAGTGACCATCTTAGTAACATGTGGATTTAGTGTTAAACAGTGCTTAGAAGTTTTCAAGTGCTCTTACATTGATGAGGCTTTGGTGTATGACTGGTTACATAAATAGCCAAGTTAAGCCCATTCCCTATGTAGTCTGTCCAAATGTTCTGGGGTGAAGGCAAGAAGAAATGGATCTTTCATCTTCCAGTGTCTACTTTGGAATAATCTTTCATCTACAACAGAAGAATTTCATTTGGTGTGTGTTTCTCACATTAGGAGACAGTTTATGTAAAGTTGTAGAAATAAATCCTCTTCTGGTGGATGGTCCCAAAATGCAGTGAGTCTGAGTAGGCACTGCACAGTCAGGAAGTTCTTGAGCAGCAAGAAGAAGGAGGTTGAAGAAACTAAGTTTATAAAGGACTCCAGGGCCTATGAATGTAGCTCAGGGGCAGAGTGTTTGCCTAGAACATGCAAAGTCCTATGTTTAATCCTCAGCACTGTGAGTACCTGTGCATAGTCCCCACCCCTCCTGCTACAGAAGAAAGGCTCAAGACTGATGATTATTCTAC
>VZQC01007605.1:0-28373 GCA_009823505.1 Rhizomys pruinosus
CCAACTGGACTATGGGAACCTTGGGTTGTTCAAAATTTGGACATAGATACTTGCAAAATGCACCAATTACCTAATTGTATGACATATTGAGTAACATCAATGTTATCTGCAAACAACTGTGTTGTTGTATTGTAGAATCCCTTAAAAATAAAAAAATAAAAAAAAATAATATGGTGCAGAACCAATTGAAGCAAACACCTATAAGCAACCTCTGACCTCCACCTGTAAGTGCACACATGTGCACATTCAGCAACATACGTATGCAGCTACATGAATGAGTGTGCATGAGCACACACACACACACACAATTTTGTTGCCTAGAATGTGGTCTAAAGAAAAGGAAACCCAATGGACTAAAATAGAAGAAAAAAAATGAAAACTCAAAAAAGATGAAAACTTAGATTAGCTTCTTTCTGAGTCCTTGAAATGGGAGCCCCCCAGGTATTAGTGTGGATATCAATTGAAGCTGTAGATTTTTGTCTTTCCTATTGTTTATGTTTATGGTAAGTTTCTATTGCACAAGTGTGTGATATGTAATATCACAACAAAGGTTGTGTTCACTTTATTGGGTTTCTTTCTTTGCACACCGGGAGCCTCTTCTTGTCACACTTAGATGTGCAGTATGTGGGCCTAGCAGGTACTTTCACATCCTAATACTTAGATTGCTCTAAATAGCATGTCCCAACATGGAAACAGTTGCATGAATGTTTTATAGTCACAGAACAAGAGCGTCATGAGCTAAGGCTTTTTCTAAATATTGTGATTTGGATATTACCTACATGGGTTAAAGCAAAGTGGGAAACACTGCTCATCACATAGCATGTGATGACATTCTGAAGCTCTGATTTGGTGAAAGCCATTGATCTGTTAAGTTAATATATTCCGGATGGTTGACCTGATAGAATACAGGATGTTAGGTCAGACACAAAGTGGGCAATGTATACATATTAAATGGACTAAAAATAACCCAAAATAATTTTGGCTCTGGATCTACAACATTCCAGTTCTCTGCAATCATGATGTTCTAGTCAGTTAACCAGTCATGCAGAATCTTCAATATAGGTGTTGCTTTGCAGAAGGGAAACTTTAGTTCATACTTTCTTGGTCAAGACTATTCTCTGAGTGAGTTCCAGGACAGCTGGGGCTACAGGGAGACCCTGTCTAGGAAAAGACCACAAAAAAAGAAAAAAAAAAAAAAAAAAAAAAAGATATTCGCTGAAATCTCAATTGCCATTAACTAAAACTTCATGAATTAACAGCTATAACTCCATTGTGCTAGTTACTTTCTCCTCTTGGTCTGCCAATAAAAAGACTCAATGGAAATTAAAGAAAAATTAAAAATAATGAAAAGTAAAAGAAACTCCAGAGAGTAAGAGGGGACATGAGGGGGTTTCCATGAAGTGCCTTGTGTACAGATTTTTAAAATTAGGGGGAGGGGGTGCTGAAGAGAAGACTCTGTGAAAAGAGATATTCCAGAGTACTTGGTTCCCAGCACCCACATGGTAGCTAACAACTGTCCTTTACTCCAATTCCAGGAGATCCGATGCCCTCTTCTGATCTCCACAGGCATTGCATGACAGACATGGGTATAGTTACATCATACTGACAAAATACAAATAAAAACAAAATGATTTTTTAAAGAAGGTTAGGGTTTTTTTTGGTCTTTTTGAGCAATACAAAATTAAAATGGAAAAATTTGAAACAAGAAATATGATATGGAAATAACACAATTTGTTTTCAGAAGATACAACTTTTTTCTTTTGTGTTTTCAAGACGGGGTCTCCCTGTAGCCCCAGCTGTCCTGGAACTCACTCTGTAGACCAAGCTGGCCTTGAACTCACAAAGATCTGCCTGCCTCTGCCTCCCAAGTGCTAGGATTAAAGGCATGCACCACCACACCCAGCTGAAGATACAATTTTAATATAGGTATGATGTATCAGGCTGGTGTAACTTAGCTTTTCTCTGGGTGCTTAACACCCAAGGGACCTAAGGGATAACTTTGTTCCTTGCCCTCAGAGGTCAACTAGGTCTTAGGGGACTATGCATGGGGACATCTCTTGAAATGTCCTGCAAATGTGGGTCACCAGTCTTCCGGTGCAGGGAGGTCTTGGAGAGCCACTAATGGGACTTCAGCCAGTGTCCAGTCTATAAGAGGAAAGTCTGCTCATGCTTCAAAAAGGGAAGTCTGGTCTAGCAAGACCTGATTTTGTTTGAGTGGATGGAACTGGTAAATGAGAAGCTGAAAGGAGCCAGGGGCTCCCAATCTCCCCCCCCAAAAAAAAAACTGAGTGACCCCTGAGGACTAGATCCTCAACTGACCTTAAGAAAACAAAAACCTTGGTTAATCTGGGCTAACTGTGTGGCCTTTAGCATCCAAAAGGAAAGTAAAACCAAAAATAAATAATCAGGAAGGCCTAAGAAACTGTACTTCACATATAAAATTTGAGATCTTAGTAGAAAGACAAAAAGAAAAAAAGAGCATTGTTGTTTGGCCTGTCTTCAGTTCTTACTGGCAAGTGCATCTACTCTGTGGCTGCCACTGCTTTTGCCACTCTTCAAAGACATGAGACTCAGATTTTTAACCCTCCAATATGGACTGAAGACTCATGTCTCCCCACGAATCCTCCAAACCTTCAATGCCAGATGGGGACTGCTTAGATATCCAGCTTGTGGACTCAACATCTACTGGGATTTCAGCCTCGTCAGAGTATAGAGTGTCATTGTTGGACTACCCAGGCTGTATCATGGAGGCCAGTGCAGGAAGAACGAGACAGGATGCGTGCTTACTGGACCTCATTTGAGGGACCATGGGGGGGAAAGACCCAGTGTGGAGCACAAGGGCAAGATTGATGATTGTTTGGGCTTGCCAAGGTGGAACCTTCAAACACTTAAGTAAATAAAAAAGGAAAAGAAAAGAAAATCCTCCAATTCAGGTGATATGTGTATGTATGTATATAATTATGTATACATGTATGTATATAATTATATATATATATATATATATATAATATATATGAAGCAAGAAAGTAGAGAGACCCACAACACTAAAGAACTGGAAAAAAACGCTTGGAAAGATCAGAAAACAAGATGCAAGACATGTGTGTGGAAGAGTGCGGGAATTCACTGGGGACATGGAAAAGGAAGTGACTCTAAATTCAATTGAACAATGATTTGTATGATGTATAGGGGGGAGAGGAAAGTTTAATAACAATAAAAAATTTAAAAATTAAAAATAAAATAAAGAAGGAGTGCCATTGCCTGAATGTTATAGGCTCAGTGGTTAGGAGCACTAGCTGCTCTTTCAGGGGACCCAGGTTCAGTTTCCAACACCCACATGGTGGCTAACAACTATCTGTAGCTACAGTTCCAAGGAATTTGATGGCCGTTTCTGGTCTTTGTGGCAGCCACACACAGGGGCTCCTTACTGCAGGGCCAAAAAAAAAAAAAAAAAAAAAAAAACTCTACACGTAAAATAAACATAATAAAACAGAAGGTTGAACGTGCCTGCTTTGGAGTGAAGGTAGCCAGTGCGTATGTCCACAAGATAAAAAAATTATGGCTGAAACTGGGCAAAGACTAAGGTAATTTCTACAGAGATTAGTTACTTCTCTGAGTGTATCATGAGCTGAACTGACTGAGATCTGCAAGCTCTTCTCCCATTCCCTTGGCCAAACTAGGGAGATGATCATGTGCTGTTCACTTTCTGCTTGACCTATTAGAGGTGTTCACACGTTATAGCCCTCTTCTTACAATTTTTGACTTCTTCTTTGTTAGTGATGATCATGATTATCTATTGGCTACCTGCCCTGGCCAGGGTTACCAGTCGCCAATCTTCAAATGTCTTGCAGGCTGTTAATTATACTATGCTCTCTTTTTTCCCGTGTTTGTGTGACAAGTTTGTAGTTTTTACCAAGGGACATTTCACTTTCCTGGCTACAAAGAAATCTCCTACCTCACAGGCACCTTACCCTTGCTCTTGGCCCCGGGGCTCCCATAACATTGTCTTTAAGTATTCTCCAATTTCCCTTTTGACATTTTGTTTCACTCATTGATTGCTTAATAGTGTGCTAATTGTTATATTTTTGTGAATTTTCTGGTTTCCTTTATGTTACTGATTTATATCATAACTCTCTGGAAGTTCTAAAAGGTACTTTGTGCTATTGCAATCATTTTAGATTTAGTAAGACATTTTTTGCCACTTAACATGTTTTGTAGCCTGGAAAGTATTTCATGTTCTCTTCTGAAAAGTATATATTCTGCTGTCATCAGGTTAAGTTCTATGTGTGTCTGTCTGTTAGGTCTGGTTGGTTTATGTTATTTATTTAATCTACTTCTTTACTACTATTATAAAACTATTTCTCTTCAGTGATGTCAGTCAGTATTACATATGATTTGGCATTGCGTTGTTTGCTGCATATACATTTATAATTGTTATCTTATGAACTAATCTATATACTTTAATAATTTATAGTGTCCTTGTTTGTCTTTGGCAACATCTGTCACTTACCCGTTTTATCTGATATTAGAATATCCTCTGTTCTACTTTGGTTATGAAATGCAAGATATATCTTTTTCTTCTATTGTCGATATATTTCTGTTTTCACGTCTGAGATGAGTCTCTCATTGGTAGAGTATTGTTGTATCTTGTTTTATTTTTTTTTTTCAGATTCACCAGCCAAATCTTTCATTGTATGAGTTTACCTAGCCAGTGGTAGAAGCCTACAGTCCTCTGTTTTTTGAGCATCTATCTTGAACATGTGTATCTGCAATCAATTTTTCCTGATATACTTGCTAGCACTTCCAAGTCCTATAATTCCCAAAAATGTTCGTCCTCAGCTTTTTCTTTCCCAGGATTTTGGATTCATCTTCTATTTCCAGATCTATTGTCCTTGTATGTCTCCCATAAGTATGGGCAGTTTGTGTCTGAAAACCTACTTAAAAGATGCAGCTGGTGCAAGGAATACAGCACCTGCCTGGAGTGAAGGGAAAATCAGCCTTTAGCTGATCCCTCAGGAAACCCTCAAACAGATCAAAATGAAAAAAAAAAAAAAAAAACGCTGGGGATATATTATTATATCCAGTGAAGTAACACAATCACAGGGAAAAAAAACGACGAATGGTATCCCTCATAACTGTGGATGCTTAGCATCAGTAACCCAGTTATTAATATTTCTTTTGGCGAGGGATGCATATTAAAGAACAACCACAGAAAGACTGCATCAGAAACCGACTGATAAGGTGAACTTGGGAGGGTGAGTGGGGGGCGGGAGGGGCGGGAGAGGACATGGGTCTAATATTTCTATTAATGTTATTAATTTTAAAATTATAGCTATTATTCAAAAATTATATATAACAGCAACTTTGGGATTAATGTATGAAAATGTTCTCTATATTTTTTGTGTTATGCAGTACCAGCTTGCAACATCCTCTTTTACCTGTAGGATAATTTAACTAAGGGAATTAAGTTTGCTTCCCAAATTAACATCATACACTCACCCAGAAAAAAAAAAAATGGACCAAATTTTGATGAAAATTTACTCCTTGATTCCTGCTTATGGGTATGTGTACTACAACTGCCTCTTTGAGACTCTCTTGGGTCAAAAAATAAAATTTAAAAAGGGGGAGATACAGCTACATATTAAACCTTTTGTCCAAAACTTTCAATTTAATCTTAAGACTAACCATGGGAAACGATTTGTATGTTCCCCACAGGTCAAAAACACACAACTCAAAGGCAGAGAAAGAATGATACAGCCTTTCGATCCGTCGTGTAGGTGTACCAAGAAATACCAGCAGAAAGTTGACCAATTTTAACACTAAAAGGAAGAAAAGCATCCGACTGCTACAGGCATCAAAACATCTCTGTGGATCCTAAATTGTAACAACTATTTATAATAGTCCTAATGAACCTTACCTACTAGGTGCAGCACAGTTTCAATATGAAAGACTCCTCCTTACCTCTTTTCAATAGAACAAAGAAAAACACAGCGTGGGTGTGGTAAATGAAGTTCATCCCTTGAAATGGTAAATTTAGGCTGACTATTATGAAGTAATCTCTTATAAAACTGGAAAAACGGCTTTCTTTCAAATTGACTTAATATAAACATAGGAACTGTAAAAAAGGATTATTGTCTATCCAGAACCAAACATAATACTAAAGTATTATGTTTGTTTCTGAATAGACAATACATTTAAATACTACTTTAAGTAGTTTATATAATTAATACAAGAGAGCACTGATAGCAGCATTGGATTATTTTTTGGCCAAGGAGATGCTTAGCCAGGGGGAACCCAAGCCCCCCCCACAAAATTGTTAAGTCTTATTGCCTGTAAACTGGATATCTACAAGAAAAGAGGTGGCAAGGTCTGCCCTGCTGTCAAAGACCCTAATGTAACCATTGGAGGATTGTATCGAGATCGACTTACAAGTATACAGTCGGTCTCTGGAATACCAAGAAGAGTGTGACCAAAGGCCACTGAACTAATAAAGCAAATGTTAGTTTCCTTGAGTCAAGCAAAACTTCTCCACCAACATCAGCTACCCACCCCAATTGCTTGTTGATACTGTGCAGCAGTGGCAGCACTATGTCTGTATATCCCAACTTTATTTGATTATTAGCTCTCTCCTTGAAGAAATAACTCATGGATGTTGCCACAAGCTTTATACCCTCTAATGATTAGGAGATATCATAAGCCAAAGTAAGGCCTTGTTCATCTTCTTCTCAGGGGGAAAAAAAAGTAATCCAGGGATTAAGACACCATCCAGACATCTGGGTCTATACCAAAATAAGCCTACCATAGTTACTAGCAATGTTTAAATACCATATATCTATCTAATTGCTTTGGCTTCATTAGTAGGATTTGGAAGCCTGTCTCTGGGCAATCGGGCAGCCCATGAAAGGCAACAGCCAGAACTGATTAGGAGTCCAAAACTACATCCCCAGACAAAGTAGACTGTTGTGCTCTTCTTGTCCACCTGTGCCCCATCTCTAAGCCTAAGGAACAATCATGGGGAAGAGGGGGAGTGGTATATTGTAGGAGCTGCGATTGGTGTGAATGGTGAAACTTCAGCATTATAGTCTGGACACATTTGACAATATAGTCTGGACACTTATTTTGATCAACTTGATTGAACTGAATGTTCAACCTCCAGCTGGATGGTGGGAGCCTGTGGGCTCTGTGGGCTGGGACACAAGTGCTTGCAAATGTTGTATATGAAGCGAAAGCTTGTGCTGGGGAGAACAAAAGGAAAAGGAGCTAGATACTGACATTTCAACTAACTGGGAATATAAAATGATAGTTGTTTTATTTATAGTTAGTATTGGTTGGTTTTTCTTCTATTTATTTTTTTTTTTTGTTTCTTTGGGGAAAAATACAAACCACACATCACAGTGTAACACTTTCTTATACTTGTAGGACAATTTAAGGAATTAAGCTAAAATAAAAATTTTACATTACCAAATTAAGTAGAAGTCTTAGTCCCATCATAAAGCGTTAAAGAGCAAAAGTTGTTTATTTGCGGTAAAATTTATTTAGCAGGTTCTCAACTACTGCCCCAAGCTTTATCCAACAAGTATAGGATATTTTAATGGCTTAGAGAATTGTTTAGATTAATTAATTAGATTTAGGTGTAGGTTTTGGTTGAAATGGTAATACATTGAACTAATTGGGAAATATAAAAATGTTAATTGGTCTTCTTTATAATTTGTATCGGGTTAAGGTGTGCTATTTATACAAATGGCCTATATTATTTTTCTGAATAACACAATATCACATTATAACACTTTTCTTTACTTGTAGGACAAGTTTAAGGAACTAAGCTTAAATTCACTTCCCAAATAAGTAGCATAATAAGTAGCATACAGTCAGTGATAAACTTTTTGGGTAAATTTAATGAAAGTTTGTGCCTTGGCTCCTGTTTGTGGGTTATGTGTAATATGATTTAGGCATCTATAGGTCAAAACATAAAAACCTAAAAAAAAAAAGAGAGGAAGGAAGAGAAAAAAAAAGGAAAGGTAGGGACGTGTGGAGGTGGTCCAGCGGTACTATCCTTTCTGGGATACAAATGGAAACTCTGGTGTTTCAATCCTATTGATAAAGTTTCAATTTTTCTGATCTTGAAAATAACAATGGAGAATTTTATGTTCCCACAGGTTAAAAATCACCAATCTAAATAACTGAAAACATACAACTTATGGCTGTTCAGGATTGAACTGGGGGAATGCCCAGCCAGAGAGGTGACCCATTCTGAACATTAAATGAATTGAGAAACCTCAGACTGCCTGAGACACGGGCACTGAGCATCTCTCTGAATAATATTGGGGTTGACTGTTGTTTATAATGGGCCCTAATGCTGAGAAAACCTTCCTACCTCTTCCCCTTTTTCTTTTTTTTTTTAGGAAAAAGAAAACATGATGGTAATAAAACCACTCCCAAACTGTAAAACTAGAGCCAATTGTTACAGTTGTAATTTACTATAAAACAGGCACAACGTTTATTTAACTGATAAGCATAGGAACTGTGAAAAGGTATTTCTCTATCTATGAGCCAAATTCAATAGTAAAGTGGTTATATATAAGTTGTGTAATAAGCAAAATATATTACTACAGGAAAGCTCTGACATCACGCACATGAATTATCTGCCTAGGAGATGGCTGGCTAGGGGATTCAAACCTGCCCCCCCCAAATTACAAAGGCCTTTTCCCTATAAGTGGGAATATGCAAGGAGAAAGGAGTGCAGTTCCCTGTTGTCAAGGACCTGGTGTGAGCATGAAAAATGTTTATGAGACATCACTTGCTAAATGTACAACTGGCCTCTGAAAAAGCTAGAGAGCGTTACCAAAGGGCCACTCTAAAGCAATACAGCAAAGTTTTGGTCTCCCTGAGACAAACAGGACTCCTCCGAAAATATCAGCTTACACCCTCAACAGCCGAGATTACTGTGCCAACAGTGGCAGACCACTAGTGGTTCTTATTATTATATATTCAATCTCCCAAAAAACTACTTCTGGCTATTAGCTTCTCTCACTTTTGGGATGGAAATAACTGCACAGCGGAGTGCCCACAAAGCTTATTAGTCCGCTCTAGGTGGCTTAGGCCGATGTTATAAGCCAACAATTAAGAACTCTGTGCACCCCTTTATAGACAGAAACCACAGTGTTGGAATTAGGCACTTCATACCATCCAGATCATCCGTGCTGTCTATGCTCCACTCAGCTTAGCTAGACACAATAGTGGTACTGCTTAAATGGCCTGTACATCCAATAGCTTGAGCTTGGTTAGTATGACTGAAAAGGTGGGTCATCATCGCCAACTGGGAAATGCTGTCAATCCGTGAAGGGGAACAAACTGAACAGACTGGAGGCCAAAAATGACAACTCCAAAGAAATTAGACTGGTTTTCTTCTCACCACTTGCTTGCCCCTTTCTCCAAAGCCCAGGGAACAAACTGCGAAGAGGAGGCATGCTAGATTGCAAGGGCTGCAGAGAGATAGTGGTGAATTTCATTGAGACTATAGGAATATTGTCTGGACACCTGATTGATTAACATGCCTGTGCATAAAAGCATCACCAAATGGACTATGGGAACCTTTGGGTTGTTCAAAATTTGGACAATAGATACTTGCTAAAATGCACCAATTACCTAATGGTATGACATATTGAGTAACATCAATGCTTACCTGCAAACAACTGTGTGTGTATTGTAGGGAATCCCTTAAAAATTAACAAAAATAAAAAAATAATAGTGCAGAACCAATTGAAGCAAACACCTATATAATCGCAACCCTGACCTCCACCTGCTAAGTGCACACATGTGCACATTCAGCAACAACGTATGCCAGCTACATGAATGAGGTGCATGAGACACACACACACACACAATTTTGTGCCTAGATATGGTGGTTCTAAAGAAAAGGAACCCATGGACTAATAATAGAGAAAAAAAATGAAAACTCAAAAAAAGATGAAAACTTAGATTAGCTTCTTTCTGAGTCCCTTGAAATGGGAGCCCCCCAGGTATTAGTGTGGGATATCAATTGAAGCTGTAGATGTTGTCTTGTGCCTATTGTTTATGTTTATGTAGTTTTATTGCACAAGTGTGTGATATGTAATATCACAACAAAGGTTGTGTTCACTTTATTGGGTTTCTTTCTTTGCACACCGGGAGCCTCTTCTTGTCACACTTAGATGTGCAGTATGTGGGCCTAGCAGGTACTTTCACATCCTAATACTTAGATTGCTCTAAATAGCATGTCCCAACATGGAAACAGTTGCATGAATGTTTTATCTAGTCACCAGAACAAGAGCGTCATGAGCTAACGGCTTTTTCTAAATATTTGTGATTTGGATATTACCTACATGGGTTCAATAGCAAAGTGGGATAAACACTGCTCATCACATTAGCATGGATACATTCTAAGCTCTGATTTGGGTGAAAGCCATTGATCTGTTAAGTTAATATACTTCCGGTTATGGTTGACACTGGATGAATTACAGATGGTTAGGCAGACACAAAGTGGGCAATGATAATAACATATTAAATGGACTAAAATAACCCCAAATAATTTTGGCTCTGGATCTACAACATTCCAGTTCTCTGCAATCATGATGTTCTAGTCAGTTAACCAGTCATGCAGAATCTTCAATATAGGTGTTGCTTTGCAGAAGGGAAACTTTAGTTCATACTTTCTTGGTCAAGACTATTCTCTGAGTGAGTTCCCAGGACAGCTGGGGCTACAGGGAGACCTGTCTAGGAAAAGACAAACAAAAAAAAAAAAAAAAAAAAAAAAAAAAAAAAACTATTCTCTGAAATTTTCAATGCCATTAACTAAAACTTCATGAATTAACAGCTATAACTCCATTGTGCTAGTTACTTTTCCTGCTTGGTCTGCCAATAAAAGACCTCAATTGGAAATTAAAGAAAATTACAAAATAATGAAAAGGAAAAGGAACTCCAGGAGAGGAGGGCATGAGGGGTTTTCCATGAAGTGCCTGTGTACAGATTTTGTAAATTAGGGGGAAGGGGTGCTGAAGAGAAGACTCTGTGGAAAGAGATATTCCAGAGTACCTGGTGTTTCCCAGCACCCACATGGTAAGCTAACAACTGTCCAGTTACTCTCAATCCAGGAGATCCATGCCCTCTCTGATCTCCACACACAATGCACAAACATAACACATTTAATACACTTAGGCAAAAAAAAATACAAAAATAAAAACAAATGATTTTTTAAAGAAGTTAAGTTTTTTTTTGTCTCTTTACTTTTAATATCCAAAATTAAAAAATGGAAAATTTTGAAACAAGAAATATGTATTGGAAATAACACAATTTGTTTTCAGAAGAACAACTTGTGTTTTTTTGTGTTTTTAAGACGGGGTTACTCCCTGTAGCCCTCCAGACTGGTCCTGAGAACTCACTCTGTAGACAAGCGGCCTTGAACTCACAAAGAGCTGCCTGCCTCTGCCTCCCAAGTGCTAGGATAAAGGCTGCACCACCACACCCAGCTGAATTTCAGTTTTTTTAAAAAAAAAATAGTATCAGGCTGGTTGTAACTGTAGCTTTTCTCTGGTTGCTTAACACTTATGCCAGGGACCTAAGGATAACATTTGTTTCCCTTGGCCCTCAGAGGTCAACTAGGTCTTAGGGGACTATGCATTGGGACATCTCTTGAAATGTCCTGAAATGTGGGTCACCAAGTCTTCCGATGCAGGGAGGTCTTGGGAGAGCCACTAAATGGGACTTCAGCCAGTGTCCAGTCTATAAGAGGAAAGTCTGCTACACTTCAAAAGGGAAGTCTGGTTAGCAAGACCTGATTTTGTTTTAGTGGATGGAACTGGTTAAATGAGAAAGCGAAAAGGAGCCCAGGGGCTCCCAATCTCCCCCCCCAAAAAAAAACTGAGTGACCCCTGAGGACATGATCCTCAACATGCACCTTAAGAAAACAAAAACCCTTGGTTAATCTGGGCTAACTGTGGTGCCTTTAGCATCCAAAAGGAAAGTAAAACCAAAATAAATAATCAGGAAAGGCAAGAAACTGTACTTCACATATTAAAATTTGAGATCTTAGTAGAAAGACAAAAAGAAAAAAGAAGCATTGTTTTGGCCTGTCTTCAGTTCTTACTTTGGCAAGTGCATCTACTCTGTGGCTGCCATGCCTTTTGCCACTCTCAATCCTCAATTTCATTTGGAAAAACAAGAGGACCCTAAATCCAGAGCAAACCCTGGAGGTGAAAAGAGCATATACAAGGGGGACGCATTACCAGATTCATCAAACTATACACTAGGGCTATGTCATTAGAACAGCCTCTGTTACTTGTTCCACAAAAACAGATCAGTTGACCAAATGGATAATAAAACTGAAGAATCAAAAACCTGAGACATACAATTCAGCCACCTCATATTTGTAAAGGTGGCCAAGAAGACACAATGAGAAACAGATTCAGCATGTGCTGGCAAAACTGGATCACCCACTTGTAGAAGAATGAAATAAACCCCTACCTTTCCCTTGTACAAAGGTCAATTCCAGATGGATCAAAGACTCAACGTGAAAACCCAAACCTCTGGAGGTTAGATAGAGATGAAGCTGCAGCAGCTAACTATAGGTGTAGGAAAGACTTCCTAAATCAGACAGCAGCTCACAAGAAATAAGATCGATTAATTGACCAATGGGACCTCCATTAAACTCCAAAAGCTTCGTACATCAAAGAAGCATAAAGGAAGTAAGGAGAAACCCGACGAGTGGAAGGAAACCTTCACTACAGATTACATCTGACAAAGCATTAACCAGATACTACAAAATACAGAAAAAACAAAGAACCCAAAAGAAAGAAAACAAGATGAACATTCAAAAGATGGAGAAAGAGAATATGAACAGAGACTTCACAGAGGACGGCTTTCTAGAGATGGCGAGAGAAACATCTAATAAAACTGTCTCAACTCATCTGATATTAGGAAATGCCAAATTAAAACCACTCTGAGATATTCACCTACTCCGAATAAGACTGGCTAGTGATCAGACACAAATGATACAAGTGCGGAAGAGGTTGTGCGGAAAGGGAACACACTCCATCCATGCTGGTTGGATGTTAAATTTGTACATCCACTGTGAAAGTAGTGTGGAGGACACTTAAAATGTCAAAATGAGCTCTCATTTGACCCAGTCCATTACACTCCTAGGTATTTACCCACAAGACACCACTTACTGCAAAGATACATTGGACCGCTATGTTTATGCAGCTCTGTTCACAATAGCACAAAGCTGAAACCAGCCCAGGTGTCCCTTCAACTCACGAGTGGATAGGCAAATGTGGTACATGTTACAATGGAATACTATGCAAGCTATTAAAAAGAGGGGACAAATCATCATGAAATTGCAGGTGTCAATGGATGGACTGGAAGAATTCTGTTAAGTGAAGTACACAGTCCCAGAAAAAACAAACGACACATGGTGTCCCTCATATGTGGATGCTAGTTACCAACAAACCCAGATATAAATATTTTTCATGGAGAGGGATGCATAGTAAAGGAACAACAGAAAAGGGGACTGTATCAGAAAATGATCTGAAATGGTGAATGGAAGGGGGGATGTGTGGGGGAGGCGGGACACGGGTTGTATATTCGATTAAGGCATATTTAATTTGACCCATGAGCTCAGCAAGTACCCATTTTCGCCTAGACACTGTCTACAGGACACATTGTGTTTTAGGACTTAGTAAAAGTACACATGTGTATATTTTAAACAAACATTGGTTTACATAATAGAATCTGATAAAAATGGTCATGCATCTGAATTAAATGGAGATCTAATTCGCTGTTGCCCACATTTGCTTTACATAAAACAAACATTTTAGAGCACGAATAACTTTGGGATTGACACCTACAAATGTTCTCTATAATTACTCTGTTGTACAGTATTACCTTGTAGCATTCTCTTTAGATGATTTTTTTAAGTAAAACTTAAGTTTGTTCCCAAGTTAATCGTATATATTCACCCAAAACAACATGGGTGAATTTGATGAAATCTGTGCCTTGACTCCACCCTATAAGTCATGTATTAATTCAACTGTCTTATGGAGACTCATATGCTAAAAAAAAGGGGGGGGGGGATACAGCAAGACATGAAAACCTTTCATCAAACCCTTGCAATTCAAATCTTAAAAACTCACTATGGGTAAAAAAGATTTGTCTTGTTCCAACAGGACAAAACGTCACCAAACTTAACGGCTGAGAAAGAAAAGATACAGCTTTGCATTGAGTAGGATGTACCAAAAAAGTGGCAACTTGGAAAGGTTGACCCGTCTGAACATCCAAAGGACGAAAAGCCTCAGATTGCCATTAAAATCATCGCACCCCTCTGTGGATCCTACATGTAACAACTAGTTA
This sequence comes from Rhizomys pruinosus, assembly GCA_009823505.1. NCBI lineage: Eukaryota > Metazoa > Chordata > Mammalia > Rodentia > Spalacidae > Rhizomys > Rhizomys pruinosus. The sequence continues at coordinate 14,380 of VZQC01007605.1, forward strand.
TAATGGTCCTAATGAAAACTTACCTTCTAGGTGCCACAAAGTTTTCTGGGGAATTTATGAGAGACTTTCTTGCTTCCCCCCCATAGAACAAGGAAGAAATATGATTGATGATGAGGTTGTTCCCACTGTAAATTGGAGACAAAACTATTGTAGAGGTAATCTCTTATCAAACCAGTAAAAACTGCTTTCTTTAATTGACTACTAGACATGGGAATGTGGAAGGGATTACTCTCTTCAAGAACCAAATATTTAATACTAAAGTCCTAGGGCCATGCACTCAGCCAAATATCTTACTACAGGAGCTCTGACATTAGCCTGGATTGTTCTACCAGGTGTATGTTGGCCCGGGGATCCAAGGCCCCAAAAAGGTAAGGGCTCCTTGCCCCTAATTTGGGATACCTGCAGGAGGAGAGGCAATAAAGGGGGACCCTGCTGTCAATGACCTGATTAACAATGGGAGGATTGTATTGAGACCACACTGCAAGTGTACGATGCCTCTGGAATGCCAGAGAGTGTTACCAAAAGGCCACTAAAACAATAAAGCAAATTTGTCTCCCTGAGTCAAAGCAAGACTCACCGTCAGCACCAGCTACACCTCACCTGCCTGGGACTACTGTGCAGCAGAGGGCAGCCATGTGCCTGTCTATCACAAATCTAATTGGCTATTGGCTCTCCCCTTGGAAAAAACCCATGGCTGATGCACCAAGCTTACATCCTCTACAGGTAGGAGATGTTATAAGCCACCGTACGACCCTGGTCATATTTAACAGGGGGGAAAAATTGTAATTCATGGATTTAACCTATCCAAACATGTGTTCTATGCTAAAGTAACCTACCATAAACTATTAGTGCTGCTAAATGCCTATAAATCTAATTGCTTGTTCTTCATTAGTAGGATTCGAAAGGTTATTCCTGGACAAACTGTCAGCCCATGAAGGAAACAGCCAGAATTGACCAGAGTCCAAGTCAACACCTCCAGAGAGAGTGGACTGTTTTTACCTCTCATCCACCTGTGCCCCCTTTTCAAGCCTATGGAACAACCTGCGGAAGAGGGGCGTGGTAGATGTAAAGGCTGCAATTGGGGTGAATTGGGAACTACAGCAATGTAGTTGGACACTCATTTGATCAAAAAAAATAATAAAAAAAAAAAAAAACCTGTCACCCCCCACTGGATGGTGGGGCTGTAGGTGTTTGGGCACAACAGCCTTGCAGATAGGTTTTGCATGAAGGATGCTTGTACTCAGGATTATCACTTATAGCTAAAAATGATAAGAAAAAAAAACTGAGAGAAAGATGAGGGACCGTTATGGCAGAATGCATGATGGGATGGGGTTGGGGGGGGGGTGGGTTGGTGGGGTGTGGGGGGATGGGTCTAAATTTAAACAAATGTATGAAATGCACAAAGCATCAATAAAAACTATTTAAAAAAAAGAAAAGAAAAACAAAGAAAAGAAAAAAAAAAAAAAAAAAAAAAAAAAAAAAAAAAAAAAATTTTAAAAATCAAAAAAAAAAAAAAATTGCAGAGGTAAATTTTTCAAATCTTTTCTAAAATGATTTACATAATTTTGTGTTTGCCATTTAAAAAATTTACTGAGCATTTGCACATTTCAAAAAAAAATACTTACAGAAGCCCCCCTGTCACAAGAGAACCTCAGTAGGAACACTGGGTGCAATTCCTAGAGCTCACTGCTACACTGGGAAGCAGGTTGTTAGCCTGAAGGGCAATTGGTTTTTTTTTTTTTTTTTTTGCTTTTTTTTTTTTTTTTGGTCTTTTTGAGACATGGTCTCCCTGTAGCCCCAGCTGTCCTGGAACTCGCTCGGTAGACCAGGCCGGCCTTGAACTCACAAAGATCCGCCTGCCTCTGCCTCCCAAGTGCTAGGATTAAAGGCGTGCGCCACCACGCCTGGCCTGAAGGGCAAATTTTTAACAGTGTTCTTCTTCCAAAATTTAGCAGCCTCATGGTTGTTCCAGGCTTTTTGATTCTAGATTTATAAAAATGACTGCTCTTGTCAGTCTTCACCAGCTTTATATTGATGAAATTGAGTTTCTTATATTAGGATATCTTTGGTTCTATGTTGGTTACTAAATGCAAGGAATATAGCATTCCTGTCGCCATTTCGTATGACATCACTCTAGTATATACATTTACATTTTTCTATATTTTACTTATTCTATTATACTCGTTTGCATAAGGCTATTTTCGTTTACTTTAAGCTATCCCCTCATACCCAGCTTTCATTCTTCAAGATGTACTTTTACTTTTATTCAGGTGTGTGGGAATCTGTGTGGGGGCTGTGTATGCCATGTGTGTTCAGGTGCCTGTGGAGGCCTGAAGACCTCAGGTTCCCTGGAGCTGGAGTTACAGGCGGTTGTGAGAAGCTCAGTGTGAGTGCTTGGAACTGAACTCATATCTGGAAGAGCAGCAAAAGCTCTTAACCACTGAGCCATCTTTCCAAAACACTCCACCATTGGTCTCTTGTGCACCTAGACAGTTCCTCTTCTACTTTCTTTTAAAATTTTATTTACTTATTTATTTATTTATTTATTTATTTATTTAATTTATTTATATGAATGTACTGTCTGCATGTAGGTTTGTGCACCTGTGTCGTGCAATGTCGCGGAGGTCAGAAGAGGGTGTCGGATTCCCCTGAAACTGGTGTTCTCCTGGAATTGGAGTTACAGACGGTTCTCAGCCACCATGTGGGTGCTGGGGATCAAACCCCGGTCCTCTGTAAGAGCAGTCGGTGCTCTTCACCGCTAGGCCATCTCTCCAGCCCCTCCTGTTCTACTTTTATGTCATCTATTTGTGGTTTTATGTATCCAGGACCCACAAATGAGAGAAAACGTGTGCCATTTGTCTTTCTGAGACTAGATTAATTCCTCAAATATGATTGTCTCCACTTTATCTATTTTCCTGCAAATGCCATAACTTCATACTCCTTATGGCTGGAAAAATCCATTGTGTATATAAACCACATTTTGTTTGTCAGTTCCTATGTTGATGATACCTAGGCTGGTTCCATAATAATCTCGCTGAAAAACACGTCTGGACCACCCTGAAAGAGGCTACTGTGGGGCGGGAGAGATGGCTCAGCGGTTAAGAGCACTGGCTGTTCTTGCAGGGGACCTGCATTTGATTCACCACCCATAAGGTGGCTAACAACCATCGGCAACTCCAGTTCCAGTGGAATCTGACACCTGCTTCCGACTTCCTCGGGCAATGCATGACACTTGTGCACTTTCATACATGCAGGCAATACACTCATACACATAAAATAAAAAAAATATATTTTAAAACAGGCTATTGGGGTCCTGTAGCCTACTGGTGGTCTTTTAGCTTTAGTGTGAGGAAATAAAGACAGTTTCTAATGAGAGTGTTAACAAGACATAGATTTATAGTCTTTTGTAGTTTTTGTTGTTTATTGAACCTCATTAAACCACTTAATGAGATCACGCCTGTCATTCCCTGACACAATTTGGATCTTCAATAAAAAAAAAATTCCCTGGGAGATAAAAAACTAGTTTAATGAGAAAAAACGCAAAAAAATGACCCCTAAAATATCTTAAAATTATCTTTATGCACCCTTGTCTGGATTAACTGGGCAAGGGCCCTATCAAAATATCCATGGGTCTGCTTAACAATGGTACCTCAAAGGAAGTTGAGTTCCTACAGTCTTAACAGGGCCCAGTGTGGACCTCCATGGTGATGCTACCCTCACCTTTCCTGGTGAATCTGGAGATAAATTGGGCTTTTATTCACATCACTGGGATTTCAAATATAAACAATATAAGGAGCTATAAAAACTTACTTCTGAGATAAGAGACTGCCGAGTGCTCAGACCAAAATGGGACATCATACTCCTTTCCCTGGCTCAGAGACCATCTCAGAATATGGGGCAGAAAGGTTGTAAGAGCCAGAGTGGTGGGTAAATACTAGAAAAGTGTGTTTTCCAGGCACAACTGGGCAGTTCCATATATGAGAACTCACAGTGGTGGTGACAGCATGCACAAGAATAAACACCTGCTCAAGCTCAAGCCAGACAAAATCCCACTTTGGGGGGGGGGATAAGCATGAATCCACCCCTAGCTGAGGAGCAATGGGAAAGTAATAGCTGCTGGGAGAGGGGGAGTCAGTTGTCTTTAAGGGTGTGGCCACTGAAAGGTTGACCATGGATGACCACATACCTAAGAGTACAGGCGTAGCATAAATGGGACTCAATAGGTTTAAAAAAAAAATGAGATCACACAAATTAGGGTGAGTAGGGAAAGGGGTAGATCTGGGAGGAGTTGGAGGTGAATATAATCAAAATACACTGCACGAGATCCTCGATTAATTAAAATACCATTTTAAATACTTTAATTCTTTTTAAAGATTTTAAGAGACACAAGTGGTAGATGACTACAAGGACCCACTATTTTCTGAATAAAACAGGATATTTGCACATATGAAGTCACAGTGATTGTGACAGCATGCACACAACTGCATATAGCCTGCACAAGATCACTCCAGACAAAACCCCAGCATGGGGGTAGAGGGAGTAGACAAGAAGCCCCAGCTCCAGCTTAGGAATAATGGGCAATTGATAGCTGCTGCTGGGAGAGGGGGAGTCAGCTTTCTTTAAGGGTGTGATACCAGGTAGGTTGGCCAGACTCTATCGGATGGCCTGACACCCAGGAGTATATGGACAGCACAAACTGGACTTGATGTGTTATTTAAACAAAAAAAGAAGACTATGAAGTTGGGGGGCTTAGGGAGTTGAGGGTGGATCTGGAAAGAGGGGAGCAGTGAGGGGGGAATAGGATCAAAATATATTGCAATAAATTCTCAAAGAATACAAATCTTTTTTTAGTCTTTTTTTCTTTTCTTTTTTTTTTTTTTCTTTTGAGGTCTCCCTGCAGCCTCACCTGGCCTGGCCTGGCACTCTATGTAGACCAGGCTGGCCTTGAACTCACAGAGATCCACCTCCCAGGTGCTAGGATTAAAGGTGTGTGCACCATGCCTGCCTAATACAAATATTTTTAAAATGCAAACAAAAACTGGAAAATATTTTTCTACAAATGCAAAAAGAAGTATTACTATTAATTCATCTAAAAACATTAGTAGAGATCTGAGTCTTTGTAATATAATAAAGAATACCTCTAATATTGCACATTTAAAAATCCTCTAAATATAAGGGACTCAGAGCCTCTATGACAAGGTTAGAATTCAGTGATGAATGGAAGCGTATTGCATTTGGGGGGTGGCTTTTACATGCCAGCATACAAGCAACTATGGTTCTTATACCCCCTGTCATCAAGACAGCTGGAAAATACATAATTTTCTCTTATTTTTTTAAATATATTTTATTATTATTATTTTTTATGTTTATGAATGTACTGTCTGCATGTAGGTTTATGCACCTGGGTTGTGCAATGCCATGGAGGTCAGAAGAGGGCGTCGGATTCCCCTGGAACTGGAGTTAAAGACGGTTCTCAGCCGCCATGTGGGTGGTGGGGATCGAACCCGGATCCTCTGCAAGAGCAGTCGGCGCTCTTAACCGCTAGGCCATCTCTCCAGCTCCATAATTTTCTCTTATTTAATAAACCTACTAACCTTCATTGTTATGGTTCCCACTAATGAATGAAATATTGGCACTGCTGTGCTATTTGTATGTGCCTCCAATTGTATGTGTCTCTCAAGCCTGACAGTAATTGCAATAGTTATGGCCATCATAGTGGGTGGGACACATAGAGACCATGAACTCATCTGATGACCAACACAGTGTCATTTCATATTAGCTGCCTGAGGTCTAAAATAACTGCCATTGTGGCTGTACTTAAGAAAGACAAAATATTCTGAGACTTTCTCCATTCTAGAGTCCTATCTTACTTGTGCACAAGACTGTGGGTGGTTGCAGCACCCACAGTAGCTCAATGCTTATAATCCACTTTGGCACTAACAGTACTAGATACTGGGACTGTTAGAGAGGCTGTTGCTCCAGGTGAGGGAATTTAATATGTAGCAATTAATCTTGTAAATGCATACCGCTTCGCCCAGATGATGATCAGTTTGCTTTATAGGAAGTGAGTTGTAATATGTCTATAATGTCCTTCCACAAGAATATTGTATGCCACAAAGTTGTCATTCAGATATAAAGGAGAGAAAAAGACTTATACAGAAAAATATCTGAGGGAACTCATCACCATAAGAATTGTACAGGGGCTGGAGAGATAGCCTAGCAACTAAGAGCACCGACTGCTCTTGCAGAGGACCCGGGTTCGATCCCCAGCACCCACATGGTGGCTGAGAATCATCTATAACTGCAATTCCAGGAGAACTCCAGTTCCAGGGGAATCCGAGACCCTCTTCTGACCTCTGCGGCATTGCACAACACGGGTGCACAAACCTGCATGCAGACTGTACATTCATACATATAAAAAAAAAAAAGACTTGTACAAAAAATGCTAAAGGAGTTCTCCAACTGAAAGGACACTATCTCGTAAGAAGGAAACAGGTGAAGGTATCAAAAACACCACTAAAATGAATATATAAATTTAGGAACTCTAATACACTATGGGGTTTAATCAGCTAATATCCTTAATACACAGGTGAAAAGATAAAGTATTTTAAAGTTCTGATTTCTTTTATGTGTATGAGTGTTCTGTTTCCTTGTCCACAGAGGCACCACATGCATGCAATGCCCCCAGAGGCCAGAAGAGGAAGACAGAACCCCTAGAATTGGAGTTTAAAAAATTGTTAGCTTCCATGTGGGTGCTGAAACTGAACTTGAGTCCTCTGCTACAGCAGCCTGTGCTCTTAGTCACTGAGCCATTTCCATCCCGCAATTAAAGTGTTTTAAAAGATTATAACTACAACAAATTTTCAAGAGGCAAGTAATGAAAAGATTAAAATTCTGACATAAAAATTCATAATGGAGAGATGAATCCCTGGTGTTCACTTTTAGCCTGATTATTTTCATTATGATCAAAATTGTTATCTGTTAAAAATAACTTGTTATCATTATAAGATTTTGTAAACCTGGTGATAACTTCACAGGAAAATCTTACATAATATACTAAAACCAACACACCATGATTGAAAACATAGTACTAAAGAAAATTATTTATTCTAAAAAGAAAATAGTAAGAGAAAAAGAAAGGAAGAAATTATCTACAAAACAATTTTAAAAAACAAGAAATATGTTGGGTGTGGTGGTGCACCCCTTTAATCCCAGCACTCAGGAGGCACAGGCAGGAGGATATCTGTGAGGTCAAGGCCAGCCTGGTATACATTGAGAATTCCAGGACAGCTGGGGCTGCAAGAAGACCCTGTCTCAAAAAGACAAAAAAAAAAAAAAAAAAAAAAAAAGAAATAAAATGGCAGTAGTAATTCTTTAGCATTAATTATCTTGAGTTTAAACAATATGAATTTTCTTATTGAATGGCATACTCAGGTGTGGTGTTGCAAGTCTTTAATCCCAGCACTCAGGAGGCAGAGGCCAGCCTACATATCATGTTCCAGACCACCTAGGGCTACAGAGAGAAACTGTCTCAAAAACAAAGATTTAAGTGGCTGAATGGCTTTTTTTAGTGTCAATGAATTTCATTTTATTACCAAATAACAAAAAGGAAAAAAAGAAAAACAGAAATTTTCCCTAGTAAGCAGGAGAGTGCAGAGTTCAAGATCATCTGCCACATATTGAACTAACAGCTAACCTGGGCTACAGGTGAACTTTCTGAAAAGAAAAAAGAAAAATGCAATCACCACTTGTAGCTGATTGGGAAGGCAGTATAGACAGGCAGAAATCACTGAGCTGGGTCCCCCTAGGATGTGGCCCTTTGGGGTCTACAGGACCTCTCCCCTAATAGATTCAGGAGTCCTGGGAGCCTAGTTTGCTGTCTAGCATGCCATCATCTCCACCTCAGTACCCAGCCACGGAAGCAGAGGTCTGTGGAAGGCAGCCAGTATTTACAGAAGCTGGTATATCTTGGGAAGGGCAAGGGCTCTGGCCACACGCTGGGGAACCCCCCCCCCCGCCCCGGACCCAGCTTTCTGGATAGGAGAATCAGCAGCTGTGCTCATGGCTGGGCGAGGACTCTGCAGGGTTGACGGGAATGAGCCTGAAACGCCAGCTTTGCCTATAGCAGCAGTAGGACCCATGGTAAGCACAGGGTACCAGGCTCACCCTGGCAGAATGGCGCAAGTCAGGCCGGGGTGGCTGCAGCTCCTGCTCCAGCATGCGCTGAATGAACCATGTCTCAACTTGCTCCACCTTCAGGTTCAGTCTGGCTGCCAGGACCTTGTAAGCCTCACGGTCAGGGTAGGGCTCCATCTTAAAATGTTCCTCTAGCTGCCACTGCTGCTCCCAGCTGTACTCTTGCTCATGAGGACCCAGGGCGCTGGCATCCTGAGGATCCTGAGGCTCGCCCATTCTGGATACAGCTCAGTTCTGCTGTTTGGAAGGATATTTTAAAGGTTACTCAGCTATATGCTACCTGTGAGGAACTCACTTAACCAGTAAGAATATAGGTAGGTCGAAGGTGAAGGGATAGAAATAAATAGCCCATGCCAAGGGAAATCTCCCCAAACAGGAGTATCTCTACCTACAGCCAATAAAATAGACTTTAGGGGGCTGGAGAGATGGCTCAGCGGTTAAGAGTGCTGACTGCTCTTGCAGAGGACCTGGGTTCTATTCCCAGCACCCACATGGCGGCTAAGAACCATCTTTAACTCCAGTTTCAGAGGAATCCAATGCCCTCTTCTGACCTCTGCAGCATTGCATGACACGGGTGCACAAACCTGCATGCAGACAGTACACATAAAAAAATAAATTAATTAATTAAAAAAGAAAACATTTTTAACTCAAAAAACTAATGAATATAATCTTATATATATATATATATATCTATATATATATATATATATTATAAATGGAAATCCAGTTTGAGTTAGGTATGAAGGGGCTAGCCTTTTAGCCAGCAGTTCTCAGGGACTGGGGCCTTAAAAATCCATTGACTCCACCCTCACCAAGTGGAAAGCAGAAGAAGCATGATACAGAGAGGAAAACAACTCATGGCACAACTTGTGACCTGACTTGTGACCCAAGCACATGATACGGGGCAGCCAGGAGCCAACCGAACAGAGCAAATCCAGAGCAATAAACTAGCTAGGTAGTAAGTACGTAAGTCATGTATTACAGGGGGCCTTATTGCAGGCTCTGAGGTGACCTGTGAGAAGTGACAATCATTCTGTTATATAAGGATGTGCTGTTTTATACAATAAATTGAATCGGGGCTGGAGAGATGGCCTAGCGGTTAAGAGTGCCGACCGCTCTTGCAGAGGACCCGGGTTCGATCCCCAGCACCCACATGGCGGCTGAGAACCGTCTGTAACTCCAATTCCAGGAGAACTCCAGTTCCAGGGGATTCCGAGACCCTCTTCTGACATCCGCGGCATTGCACGACACGGGTGCACAGACCTACATGCAAGAACAGTACATTCATACACATAAATAAATAAAATTAAATAAAAAAAATAAAATAAAATAAATTGAATCTTCATTACCACCTGACAAGATTCCTGGATTCATTATTCCACACGTGTGTAAGTTTAAGCCCATCAGGCTTGTGTTTCACTATTGAGTGCTGGTGATGGCTGGAGAGAACCTACCCCGTGCCAAGCTGTGAAGTGCAGCATCGGAGTCAGCAGCCCGATGACTGGTGAGAGTGCTGTGTCTGTGCCAGTGGGAAAAGACAAATGAGAGCTGATCAAGCAGCAATTGTAGCTGAAATAGGGGAAGTGAAAGGGAAGAAGGTAATAGATGATAAGATATAACTATAAATGTTAGGGAGAAGTGGCTCAGATTTACTTGGGTTTTGCAGGCCATTGTCAATATTTGTTTTACCTTTCAATTTACTATGTGATCAGTGAGTTTTCCAGGGGCAAAATTTCCCTACCTGTGTTTCCCATTCTGGTCTGATTCAAGAGCCCTAACTGCAGGCAGTCAAGGAATTTGCCCAGCCCCAAATGGAAAACTGCTTGTGAGCAGGAAGGCCCGAGCATCACTTATACCAATTCCCAGACTGCTCTAGGAACCTCTCCTACTGGAAATCTTGAGTGGTGTCTGCTGGTGCACAGAGGGAGGGTGAGAAGTCAAGCACCCCTGCCTTCCCCCAGGGCCACCTGAGCACAGTGGCCAGGGCCTAGGAAACCGTCCTGGCCTGAATGGGGCAGGGTGAGTTCACCTCCACCAATTTCAACTGGTTTCCCTTCAGAGAAAATACAATGAAAAGAAATTTCAAGCCATTCTTCTTCATCCTCCCTACCCATTATGCAAAATAACCAGGGGTCTATTCCCCAGAACTGCATAAGCTACAAGAAGTTATCCAAAAGGGAAAAAATGTAGGAAATTCAAGCATGAACTTCTCACTATGTAGTCATGTAGTCAGCATATTACAAAAGAAAATTAAAATCTCTTTTGTTCCATTTCTTTTCCCTATGTTGATATGAGCATGCTAAAGTTGCTGATAGAAAACTCCTTTTTTGTACAACATGCTCCCTCCTTAGGCCATGGGTTCTCATTTAATGCATCAGCACAAGTAAAATATTTAGTATGAAATGTTAAATATTCTCAGGGAAATATACAAACATAATACATACTAGAAAACCTGACTGTTTTTCACCTTCAAACACCACTGTGGATTAATTTAAGAAGTCAGCTAAGGGCAAGGTTTACTTGTTCAAGTCACATTCAATACTATCTATTAATGTTTATATACTTAAAATATTTATTTTTATTTTATGAGTTTTTGCCTGTATGTAAGTGCATCATGTGCATTCAATGCCTGCAAAGGCCAGAAGAAGCCATCACATTCCCTGGGATTGGAGTTAGAGATGGTTGTTAGCCTCTCTTTGGGTGCTGGGAGTTGAACCAGGGTCTTCTGCAAAAGTAGAATGTGCTATTAACCACTGAGCTATCTCACCAGCCACTCAAACATTTTATTGCAGTACTGGGGATTGACTGCAGGGCCTTGGACCTACTAGGTAAGCACTCTATTAGTGAGCTACACTACACTATTCTTCCTGGATGAAGCTTTTGATCAAACTAGAATAATTTTGTTGTTTCCTGTGGCATACCAAACTGGAATGGTCAACTTACAGAAAAGAATGTCTTAATTTCCCAAGGGCCCAGTTCCGGTATGTATTTGTCACATAGGAGCCATTTTATGCTTCTGCTGCTGGCTGTGCTAGTCCTTCACAACATTGCTAGAGTACACTTTCGGGAGTAGAAATTCTTTATGTTTCACTAATTTGTCCTTTGCATATTACCTCGTTTGTTCTTTCTACTTTACATTATAGTACACAACAAGCAGACTAAAACAACACCAGAGCTTCATCGCTCCATTTTGATTATCATATTTAAATCTCCCTCCCCTATTTGCACCTTCCCCTTTAATATCCCCACTGATTTCATTTTTCATTTACATATATATATATATATATATATTTATACATGTGTGTGTGTGTGTAACCTAATAATTCCAATTAGTGTTGCCCTTATGAACATGGGTTTTGAGCTGACCACATAGGTTTGGGCAACCTATCAAGGGGTTCGTCACTGAAGAAAACAGATTCTCCCTCTCCAACGATCCAAGGCTGGAGCCCTATGAACTCCTCCCCCATCCATGTTGGCATATCAATTGGTGTGGTCTTGTGCAGGTCTTGCTTAGGCAACCATGTTATGAAGATTTCATGGACGCAACATCCCTGCCATTTCTGGAAGATACTATCATGCAGTAGTCGTCCCAATCCTCTACCTCTTCCAATGTTTCTCCCTCTTCTTCCTCGATGTTCCCTAAGCCTTAGGTGTAGGGATTGCGTCCTAGGTGTCTCGTTTGGAGCTGCATACCCTACAGTGACTTCTTCTCTGCATTTTAACCAGTTATGGCTCTCTGTAATAGTCTGTCTGCTGCAAAAATAAGCTTCTTTGATGAGGGATGAGAGTTGCACTTATTATGGGTATTAAGTATTCAGAATATGGTTGGAAGCTATAGTATTAGGAGAACCTACTCTAGGGTTTATGACTTCTCTGGCCATAGGTTCTTCATTAGGTTTATATACCAGGCATGAGTTCCTTCCCATTGAGTGAGTCTCAAGTCCAACCAGCCAACTGTTAGTTACCCCTAGGATACAAGTACTACTATCACAACATTGAGGGAGATCTTGTTTGAGCCAGTCATCAACTAGTATGACTGGCAGGATTTACAGATGAATAGGACTGTTGATAACTCTTCTCTTTCGGCAACTTACATAGCACCTTCTAACACTATATGAACTAGCTCTCTGGCAGAATACTTCCAAGTCAGTACCAACTTGACTTCTCCAACTCTTCTGACTAAAGTGTGTGGTGTCTTCATTAGCTAACTTTCTTATACAGTCTCAGACCATCTGCCTAGGGATGTCACTACCCACACTGGGCTGGGTCTTCCCACATCAATTAGCGCTCAAGAAAATCCCCCATAAGGCCTAGAGAGATGGCTCAGTGGTTAAGATCACTGGCTACACTGGCAGAGGACCCAGGTTTGATTCCCAGAACCCACATGGTGGCTAACAACTATCCATAATTCCAGTTTCAGGGGAATCCAACCCCCTCTTTTGACCTCTGCCAAGACTGTACAACACAGGTACACTTATATACATCCAGGCAATACACTCATATACAGAAAATAAAAATAATAATTTTTAAAAAATAGAAAATCCCTTATAGACATATGTACTGGCCAATGAATCTGGGAAATCACTCAATTGAGACTCCTTTCTAAAGTAACTATAGGCTGAGTAAAGTTGACAGTTAAAACTAACTAGGACACCTGTGAAATTAAAATGACCACTTCACAATCACATAATTAATTTCTAGGACTGGTGCCTATTTGCCTTAAACTCATCAATTAAAGCTCCTTATCAAAAATCTATTTGGATAGTACACTGTGCTCAATGGAGGGTGTTGGCCCACAGGTCCCTTCCTTCTCTTTCCCTACCTGGATTTCCTGACCTTCATGTATGTATGTGACTTTTAGGCTTTCCATATAACTTCTAGGAAACAATCTAAATGCCACTCAACTGATGAATGAAAATGTGGTACATTTACACATTTTTACTTGGTGGTAAAAAAAAAAAAATCACAAAATTTTCAGATAACTGGATGGAAAAAGAAACTGTTACACTAAGTTAAGTAATACAGACTCAGAAAACCAAAGGATAAATGTTCTCTCTCCTTTGTAGATCTTCACTCCAAATCCTTAGATATGAGTATATATCCACTATCTTAGAAGCTTTTTGCCACATGGAGACTATTACAGAGTTTCACAACTGGTCACATGCAGAGAGTAAGTGTCTGTGACAGCTCTAAGTGACACATCTACAATACAATCTCTATACCCAAGGCTCAGGGAACATAGAAGAATGGGGTAGAAAGGATGTTAATGCTTCTCTCAACTGTCACCAGTGAAGCTTCCTCGTATAATAGATGGTGATTAACCCAGAAAGCCACACTGGCCAAACTGCAGAAAATAAGAGACTACAGAATGCTTGTCCCTGAGTAGGACTCCTATAAAAAACCCTCTGCCACCAAGGGCTCAGGGATCATTGGGAAAGAGGGGGCAGAAAGATGTAAAAGCCAGAGGTAGTTAATGACCACAAGTACATAGAATTCTTCAGGTGGCTTGAAACTTGCTCATATGAACTTGCAGCAATGGTGACAGGCATACACTAGACCCATGCAAGCTCAAACCAGACAAAATCTTAGTATAGAAGTGCAGAAGTGGGGAAGAAGCTCCAACCTTACCTGACGATCTGTTGGGAACCATTTACTAGGAGAGAGACAGTCCATTTTGTTTAAGGGTGTGATGCTAAATAGATTAACCAGGCTCCAGTGGATAGATACACACTGAAGAATATTTGGAGACACAAACTTGTCATAAAAAGGCCTTAATAAATAGGCCTTTATATATATAT